>JAFFST010047428.1:12290-29832 GCA_022414735.1 Noturus placidus
TAGAGTCCAGCCTGGTTCACGAGTCCAGCCTGGTTCACGAGTCCAGCCTTGTTCACGAGTCAAGCTTTGTCCTCGAGCCCAGCGTTGTTCACGAGTCACGTCTCGTCCTCGAGCCCAGTGTTGTTCACAAGTCAAGCTTTGTTCACGAGCCCAGTGTTGTTTACGAGTCACATCTCATCCTTGAGCCCAGTGTTGTTTACGAGTCACGTCTCGCCCTCGAGCCCAGTGTTGTTCACCAGCCCGGTTTTGTCCACGAGGCAAGGTCTGTCCACAAGTCAAGTCTCATCGACGTCTGAGAACCACATCAAAGCTAATGCCCTGGAACCCCTGGTCACACAGCACGCCCTGGAACCTCCGCCGGAGGCTAACCTGGCAGCCTCCAGCACCACAGGGAGGTAAGCGCCTTAATATCTGCTCCGCTGTGTCCAGGCAATGTGGTGACCTCACCCTGGGCTAACAGGGCCGCCATCGTCGCTACTGAGGGGGAGGTGTCAGCCCAGCAGGAGGCGTCGGCCTGCGTTCCAGAGTCCTGGCAGGAGGCGTCGGCCTGCGTTCCAGAGTCCTGGCAGGCGGCGGCGTCCTGCGTTCCAGTGTCCAGGCAGGCGGCGGCGTCCTGTGCCCCCGAGCCCTTGAGAGAGGTAAGCCCAGTAACCTGTCGTTTTGTGTCCAGGCCCAGCGACGGTCCAACCTGGAGTTAACCGGGCAGCATCCAGTACGACAGGGACCGAAGGGAGAACATCCTGTTTTCCGGAGCCTCGGTGGGAGGCGTCAGATGTTCCTGAGCCAACAGAGGCTGCACCTCGGACTCCATCTCCGGGAGGGAAGTTCCAGCCCTTGACTACACGGCCAGGACTGCCTCAGCCCCTGGATTCTGCCTGGAACATTCTGCCCCGGGGACCGGGACCGCCAACAGGGGCTCTGTCTGACAGCGCTCCGGGAGGAGCGCCCTGGGGGGGGGATCGGTCACGATTCCCCCTGTTGGCCAGCTGTGGCACTGCACCATGGCTGGATCTGGCGCCCTCTGGTGGCCGAACACTTGCAGTGACTATCTTCAGTGTGCCGGTGGACTCCATTTCCCAGCAGCCACTGCTGGTCACGTGGGTTCACTCAGGGTCACATGGATTCTGGCACCTGTGCCTTGTTTTGGTTAACAAACACTGGGGGTGTATATATATAGTGCTAGTAGAGCACATAGTTTTTGTCTTTCGTTGTGTGTGTGAGAATGTGTTTAAACTCCTGTCACAGTGCTTAGGTAATCAGCCGGAGAAGTAGGCTTTATTCCTCGTTGATGTGCCTGAGAAGCAGGTTTTGTTCATGTTTATTAGCTGAAGTATTTTTGTTCCTAGGCCTTTTTCAGGGTATCGTGCTGGTATTTGCTTTATTTGTGTTGACCTGAAAATTTACCCAATAAATCAGCGAAAGCCAGTCTGCGCCTGTTTCCGCCTCATTCAACCCAGCGTGACATATATATATATATATATATATATACTAATTTACATTTTTATATATACTAATTGTATTTGTATTCATGAACATGTTCTCATATATATATATATATATATATATATATATTAGAACATGTTCATGAATTTTACAAAGGTATTTACAAAATAATCTCCATATCTCTCATTCCTCCTTTCAGAGATGGAACTACTTTTTGAGAGGAAAGAATCTGCAGTCGGGATGTTAAAAAATACAATTACTTGACAGCATGCAAGTAGTATTCAGCTAGTCTGTATCATGTTAGTAAATTAATCCCCTTCCATCAAGGCAACAACAAATGCTTTATTTCTAATCTCTCCAAAGTTAGCTAGCATGATAACCTCCAATCATACAACATATCTGATTGCTAATAGAGTTATAGATTAGGAATATTAGATTCATAGATTAGGAATAAACGTGCTAATTCCTAAACTTTTAATTGTTAGCTAGATATCAATCGGGTACATTGTGTGATTGGGGGAATCATGCTAGCTAACGTTTTAGAGATTAGAAATAAAACTGTTGTTAGATACCTTTAGCTAAGGTCCCTTGGTGAAAGGGGACTAATTTACCATGCGTAACTAAAATCAGTGTGTGATTTGAAGAGGACATCTAATTTTTTTTTTTTTTTTTTAATCTTTCTTGTACTTTTACTTTCCTGTTTAAATTAAATTGAGAGTTTACACAAGAGTTTGTACTTGTGTGAACAATTTGAAGCTATTTTTCATTTTTACCTGAGTAATTATTTAGATACATAAAAGTTACCCTTTTATGTTTAGTTTTAAGGAGTATTATATTCTCAAGCATTTACACACAGTAACTACCCTTAGATGCCTATAATAAGTGAAATTTGATTAAAGCGTTCTGTTCTCAGTAGAATGACTTTTTTTTGTACATAGTAATTACACATACACTTCAGACGAAGTAAATCGAGATTAGGTTGAAAAACCATGGAGTGTTCATCTGAAAGATCCAGTAAAGTGTGTATTTTGAGTAGAAGAACGTCATCATTTTGTAATTGCAGCACTTACTCTGCGCACGTGCACATTTTCATGAAGCAAGTGTGTCAATGAAAGAGTGAAAGTACTTTAAAGTGCAATGACACCATGCCTAGCACTCAGTGATAAACATCATATAAACAGCTCCATCTTTATGAATTTTGTTTACAATTGTTTGTGTCAGCGAATGTGTGACTCCTGTCTCCTTTTCAAGTGATTCACATGCCTGACTGGATTTAAATTAGGGAACTGGCTGCTGTGACTTGAGTCATTGTTTTGCTGTGTTGCGATATGCTTGTGCTACGCTCCTCAATTAGTCTGGAGGCATTTTATTACAAATCGAAAGACAAGATGCTTTCTCACACCTCTGAAATCAGAAAACAAATCCTGTTATGCTGATCAAATAATTTTCTTGTGCTGTCAGGTATTGCACATGTGGGTCTAGACACTTTGGACTCTAATGGCAGACACAAATACAATAGCAAGAATAAAAATTGGAGCTTCAGCATCAATTAAGTGATCAATCATACACTATGACTGTTTAGGGAAATAAATAATATATCTTTTATGATAATGGTCTGTAAGTGGTGAAAAGGGGGAAAATAATAGTTGTTGTTATTATTATGAAATATAGAATGAAAGTAAACTTCAACTGTACCCAAAAACACCAGGAAAAAAAAAAAACAAAAAGGCACATGAATGTTCTAAATCATGTTTTGGGATTACCTAGTGCTTGCTTTCGCCATGTTCTACGTATAAAACATTTATTACTGATTTGAAAAAAAAAAGCAACAATAATACCATTTAACTAACTACTAGTTGCGTACTAGTGTGATACCTTTAATAGTAAATAAGTAAATATTGCCTTACTTGTACTGCTACATTATTATAACATTACCTTATATCACTTAAATCATATTTTTCTCTATTTGTACACAATATATTGTCTATTTTTTGTATTTAATCCAAGGAATAAAACACAATTGGGTGTGCTATTATAGGAAAATAATCCTTGATGAGGTAGTGTGATGTCACCAAGATTATTTTTCTCCCAAAGTGTTTTATTCCTATGATACCGCACTGATTTGCCCCTATTTATGATGTTAATTATTGAGTGACATAATGGTCTTTACCCATTTATAATTACATTTAATGTTATAGAACATCTGTAGGCGCAGTTATTTCCTGTTTTTGCAGGCATAAACTGTCGGTCTCTCCTTGGAAGTTAATAAGACACGGCTTGTCATGTTACAGAGAAACTAGGAAGACTAGAAAGATCTGTCCTGCAGACCTTCATGTGACTGAAAACTTCCTGACTGTTACAAAGAGCTGACACTGGAGACTCCTTCCATAAATCTTAAATAAATCTAATTAGAGAAAACGTTGTCATAGCATTGGTGATATTTTTCTTTGTTAAATAACAACTTTAAAAACAAAATCTGTTTATTATTTGTTTTACATTATGTAGATTGTCCATTTGTACCCGTGAAATGTGGCATTATAGAAACAATAAAGTACAAGAATAAGCATAGACTACACTATTGCCAGAGCTGTTAAAAATACGTTAATCAACATTGACCAATCAGATTCAAGAATTCAACAGAACTGTAGTATAAATTGTTTTAATCTTTTTGTCACATTATTATTATTATTATTATTATTATTATTATTATTATTATTATTATTATATACTATTTAAGTATTATGTTTTTTGGCTATGTTTTTTTTTTTTTTTACTTTTCTCACTGGAATGCACTTTGAGTTGCATTTTTCAATGTATGAGTTAAGTTATCTAAATAAACTATCATTATTATATTACTATTCTGTACTTTTATCCTTCCCCAGTATTTATTGAGGATATTTACATTATAGGGATGATCCTTATATGTGTGTCTGATCTAGTCCTCTAGCACTAGCTCCATATAAAGAACTTACTTCATTAGTGCAGAGCAACACACAGTATAGGAGGTGTTAGTATTATGTGTGGAACTGAGTGCCAACCTGATAAAATCACTCAGCGAAAAGGGGGCGAACTCAGAATTGTAGTTAGCTGAAGTGTGAATGCACCCACAGAGACCACAGACCTGCAATCCACGGCTTTAATTCTGATTGAGTCTGATTGTCACGGCCGCCCGCACAGCATGGCGCTATCTAGACAGGAGTAGGAGGTGTGAGCTCTTTCTTGAAACAAGGTGCAAATACAATGAGGAGCTAACTAATCGATGGAGTGTGCTTCAGGAAAATCTTCACATCCGGTCTGTTCAACTGCCTTATCTTCAGACTTTTTTTTTTCCTTTTCTTGATCCGGTTAAAAGGAGCAAAGCATTTGGAGCTCTTAGTCTCTATAAAACATGCATCACCATTTATTATGAATCCGTGTGGCTTCAAAAACGCATTAGGCTCACATTAAAGGAAGAGACAGAACCCTCACGGCTCTCTACAGATCACCAGTCCATTGCTATCCGTCTTATAGCCTGGTCTCATTATTGATGTCCCATTTTGACACTTGGGTCTTCCAGAAGAGTTTATAGTGCACAGCATAATGAGATGCGTTGCATGTTGACATTGTGTCAGCAGCAGATGATCTTTATGCATAATACAACACAGCCCCTGTCCTTATGTTGTTTCCTTGCATCACAGCAGACACATAAAGCAAGCAATCAAGGTATTCATGGAGGACAAAGCTAAAGATTATGAACGCTTCATGTTGCAAGCCGGCCCTTTCTTGACACCACTTGACCACAGTCTAGACCATAGGATAATAACACTATTTTTTTTTACATTGTTTTTAAAAGTGAGAAAGATTTATATAATTGGAATAGACCCTTTTATTGTATAGGTACATTTAGATACACACTTTCTTTGGTATTTAAACTCTGGGTAAACTACAGTCAGCCACTTTTTATTTTTAAATGTCTCTTGTCTCATAATCCATCCATCCACCATCTTCAACCGCTTACTCCTTTTCAGGGTCACGGGAAACCTGGAGCCTATCCCAGGAGGCATCGGGCACAAGGCAGGGTACACCCTGGACAAGGTGCCAGTCCATCGCAGGGCACAATCACATATACACTCACATACACATACACACTCGCACACTACAGACACTTTAGACACGCCAATCAGCCTACCATGCATGTCTTTGGACCGGGGGAGGAAACCGGAGTACCCGGAGGAAACCCCCGACACACAGGGAGAACATGCAAACTCCGCACACACATGGCCCTGGCGGGACTCGAACCCTGGACCCTGGAGGTGTGAGGCGAACGTGCTAACCACTAAGCCACTGTGCGCCCTGTCTCATAATACATAACATTTAATTCATGCTCCTTAACAGCATGGCAATTATTACTGGCAATTATTAAACCTTATCAGATAGAGTATGATTAAATCACTGTAACAAGCAGGTGCTTTTATGGATTCAACAAGCCTTACAAACAATGCAAGTATACTGAGCGCATGAGCCATTGAACCATGAGCCATGAGCCATTGAGCCATTGAACCATGAGCCATTGAACCCTTGTAGCTCTAAATATAGGACATTTTCCCACCTCAAATATAAATTATTACTGCACTGTACTTTGATTCTATACTGGAACCATAAGGCTAACATAGATAACATCATGTAAATTTATGTCATACTTATTAGTGACATTTTGACACAATTTTACACAATATGATATATTGCATTTTATCGTTCAAGACAAGGGTCTGAACTTGATACTTCTGGGTATCGGACAATATGTTCAACACCTCTATTCATCTATGCACAGCTATTCATTATAAAACGTCACTTATATTACATAAGGTGTAATAAATTTTGAACCCTTTACTGCCTTAATTATTACATTTACATCAAAACATTTTTTTTCATTTATTTCTTGAATATTTCTTTTTTGTTTGTTTTTTTGTTTGTTTTTTGCTGCCAATAAGCAAGGAAAGGTTACATCTTCTAGAAAGGAATTACATGGATGGATTTATTCCATGTAATAAAAAGTATCTTTGTAAGTCTTTCTCTTGAATTCTTAATTAATTCTCTTACAGAAAGTAAAGTGCAATTGCAATATGTCTATATTACTTACTGTGTATATACATGTATAACAGTTTTTCTTACTTTGAAAGTGAAAAAATGGAAATATACTACTAAAGAAGCCTAGAGCTTTTTTTTTGTTTTGTTTTTTTCTATGTAGGCCTGTTTCAATTCATTAATGCACATACCACAGTTCCAATATTACATGCCGGCACAGTTTACCATTCAACAGAACACTCAAAATATCCTCTGATGATGACCTTCACCATGCCAGGAGACGTGCATAAATATATATATATATATATATATATATATATATATATATATATATATATATATATATAATATAATATAAAATTTTCCCTGCCATTATTATTATTTTATGATTATCATATGATCAAATTTTAAGCAATCCTTCACCAGGGAGAATACTCTGGCGCCCCCCTAAGGGAGGTACAGACCACAGGTCGGGAACCACTGCATTAAAGGGTTAATCACATAACAGGATAGGCTGCAGGTATTCTTTTTTCTGCTAAGCATGATTTGAGGTGCGTTGTTGTGAGACCTCATTATGATCATTCATACACTTTGATAAGTTTTAATTGCCAGCATTTATTCTCTAAGATCTCAAATATAACAAATCACTTTCTTTAAAACTCTGAATTTGTTCATAAAGAACTTTCAAATCAAATTGAATTGTAAAACGTTTAACAATATACTACACACAATTTAGCTTTCTTCAGATCTTAATAACGTTTATACACGGTAAAACCAACAATTACAGTAGACCTGTAGAGTACCTGTTTTATATACTAACTTTTTTTAATCGTTTGGATATAGTAATTTTAATTTGTTTAAATATTAAACGTTGAAAAATTAAAAATGAGGTAAGTATACACTCATCATCCACTTTAATAGGAACACCTGTACATGTGTCCAGTCTGTTTCCATGATAGACTCAGATTCTGCGGTGGTCTTCTGCTTTTTTAGCCCATCCAATTAAAGGTTCAAATGTTTTGTGCATTCTGAGATGCTTTTCTGCTCACCATGTGAGTAAAGAGTGATTATTTGAGATACTATATCCTTCCTGGCAGCTCGAACTAGTCTTGCCATTTTCTTCTGACCTCTCTTATTAACAAGGGGTTTTCAACTCACAGAACTGTCACTCACTCAATGTTGTTTTTTTTTTTTTTTTTTTTTTTTTTTTTTTTCTTCCTACACACCATGGTGTGTAAACACTAGAGATTGTTATGTGTGAAAAATCCCAGGAGAATTCAGAGTTCCCATTTTCTGAAATAATCAAACCAACTCATCTGGCACCAACAAACCAAGTCACAGAGATTACACTTTGTCCATATTCTGATATTTGATGTGAACATTAGCATGGACAACAATAATCCACTCTTAATCCAATTAAGACAATACTTTGATTAAGAAACTACCATGTAAACAGCATTTTTACTTACCTTAATCTAATTAAGGTCATAATCTAATTAAGCTCTAATCAAATTAAGACATGTGGAGTACTCCTGTTTTAGTCGCATTATGGACGTGTATTACAGACATGTAAACACCTTAATCACATTATGAACGTCGTGTGAGAGTTTTCACCGCATTTTGTGACAGGACATGATCACAAATGGCAGTGCTTTTTACAGCGAACAAGAGTTCGGTTACGTCCCAAATCGCATAATTAGCTACTATAGGCCTGTAGATGGGAAAAATACATGTATTTCGGCTACTATATAGCGATAAGTACGTGGTTTGAGACACACCCACGACTTCAAACAGTTGTTTATTAGTACATACAGCATGACAAATAATTAAATGCACTGTAAACGTTCATTAAAAAAAAAAAATAAAAACATCCAAAACTGTATACGGTACCATAACGAAGACGGACTTGATACGTGAACTTCTGGAGGGACGGCGTGGCGCGGTGACGTAATGACGCTGGCTGTTAATCTAATTATGATCTATAATATGTAAAACGGGAACGTGACAGCAGTATTCTAAAAGCGACTCATGTAAACACCTTAATCACATTATTATCTTAATCAGAATAAGGTCAATAATTAGATTACTGCTGTCCATGTAAACGTAGTCACTGACTAAACTCATGACCTGTATCTGCATGATTTTATGCACTGTAGTTCTGCCACATGATTGGATAACATGATTGGGTGGCTGTGGCTCAATCGGTAGAGCGGGTTGTCCACTAATCCGCTAATCGTAGGGTTGGTGGTTCGAATCCCTGGTGATCCCATGCCAAAGTGTCCTTGGGCAAGACACAGAACCCTAAGTTGCCCCCGATGGCATGCTAGCACCTTGCATGGAAGCTCTGCTACCATTGGTGTATGAGTGTGCACTCATTTGTAAGTCGCTTTGGATAAAAGCGTCTGATAAATGAATAAATGTAAATGTAAATAACTGCACAAGATGAGCAAGTGATCCTATTAAAGTGGATAATGTGTATATACAGTCATGAGTTTTAAGCAATACAATTTACAGATATTTGTGTATTACAGCATTATAGAAGCATTCAATAAATTCAAAGCATGATGCTTTGTAGTGGTCAAGCTTTACATGCTAGCTTCTTTAACATCTCCAGAGCAAATGGAAAATTTTACATTCAGAAGATTGGAGGCTCACATGTACAAATATATCTGAATAGCCCAATTTCTCGTCACACCTGTATGCTGCTCAAAAGCAGCGCGTGTGTTTATATAACCTTATGTTGTACTTCTGTACTGTAATCAACATGGCACAATAGTTCCCCGGTTCTAATCAACAGCTTGCTCATGATCCTGTTTTCACTGCTGTTGATTGCATTGCCCTCTCTAATACTGTAATGACAGGCTTGCCATCACATTATATTTCTTCCCGACTGTTTAAGCACAGGCCGTCCATTCTGGTCTCCTGAGTCATAAAACAATAGACGTCTCTCCGAAACTTCATAATGTTTATGGATGCTTTTTTGTCATTTAGTCTCGCCTGCTGTCAGTTCAGGCTGACAATCCACTGTCTTACAGAGAAAAGACAAGACAAGTTGACCATGTGATCCATTTTTAATGCGCTTTAGTGGAGAGATTCAGATATCCTGCTTGTATGATACATTTCAAAGGAGATTGATCGATGGGCTTTAGTATTCTCTCAGTTGTGTTCCCCTCGCAGATAACATTGATTCTGCTTGGAGCATGCCGAGTACACAATGTCTACTCTACACATCTCTACCAGAGAGATGGACATCCTAGAGAGTGAGACAGAGGGCAAGGCTATAGTTATGGAGAGTATCTTGTGGCAAATATCAGTGTAGAATGTACCAGAAGAAGAAGAAACAGAACTTTTGACTTGCGTATCTTAGTTAAATAATGAAACAGAATGTTACAAACAGTTATGGACAGCCTTATTACATTTGTGAAGAGGAATTCATTTTGTGAGATTGTCTGATGTTCTACTTTGCATGCACTGTTTAAGGGTTGTCGGTGCTAGATTTTGGTTTCCCTTGCGGATCTGAAATTCTCTCTGAATTGTTTCCAGATCTCAGTTTCCCTTTTAGTTTATTTATTTTTTTACTGCCCACACTGCGTTCCGGCTGCACTCTTATAAAATAAAGCGACTAAACTGTACTTTTCCTTGGTTGATATGGTACCTTCAAGGGGACATGCTTTGTACCTTTACTATGTAACATTTTCAGGGAAACATGCATTTTTTGTATCCATCACCAGAACAAAGTGGGAATACACCATGGATGGAACATCAGTCCATCACAGAGCACCATGCACAAACATTCACACACTTATTCAAACCGAGAGGCAATTTAGCATAGCCAGTCCACCTACCTGCATGTTTTGGGACAGGTAAGGAAACTAGAGAACCCTGAGGAAACCCACATGGACACTAGGATATATGTGAAACACCACACAGACTGTAAGGAGATCAGGATAAAATTGGTGAAGGATACATAGTAAAGATATAAAACATGTCCCCTTGATTGTACCACCCCTGCAACAAGGAAAAGCAGTTTGGTGTTCTTATTTCAAATAGCATACTTAGCTTGTGAGATCATGTGCAATATGGCAACATCCTAAGTATCACAGATTGATAATAGTACCGCATGTAGCTTTGAGGGATGAAAAAATAGGGGTGTGGCCAGCCTTATGTAACACCTGTCATGTACACGTTACATAATTACAATGGGAAAATTTAGCGGAAGCTGATTACAAGTCAGCTGTAACACTAGTATTAGCATTTACTTTGTTTTTTTTGTTGTTTTCTTTTTTTGCTTAATTGCCCGTACACAATTTGGGAATTTGGGACTGTAAATAAACATTGAGCTATATACATGTAGCCAAGCTCATACAAATACAACACAATTTCTTCTTGTCGCTCTTAAAGTCCCCATAAAGTACCAGGAAAGGCATAGCCATATCAAGGCAGGACATATCAAGTGGCTCCTCCACCTTTTTGAATATCCAATAGTTTACCTCAAAGCCTGGGCTAAGCAGTACTTGACAGTTAGTACATTGACACGAGCCTGAGCAATAACAAGGCATTGGATTCACAATTTTTCTTCACCCCCTTAATTTATTCCAGTAACCCTCACAGAATCAGCCAAAGACACATGTACACTCCATGCTTGCTGATACGATATCTCTCACCCAACACCGGCAACATTGGCAATGTGATTTTTATAATGTTGGAGGGCAGGAAACTTTGGACAGAAAATCTGATGACAAGCTAAAGTGCAGAATGATGTCATCACAATTGGTGATCCGTATTGGTGGTAGAGAGAGACTGTATATTTTAAATGCGTATATCTTCTAAATGTGAATTTTGTCATTGTTTTGGAGCACACTATTTTATAGACAATCTTAAGACTAACATATTCATACTAAAAGCCACAAAACTTTAATTTTGATTTCATGGAGTCTTTAAAGCTGCAGACACCACATTGTCCAACAGACATTTTAATCATCTGACTTGATCGTCATCACAATAGATGGAATCTATCAGCGATTCATGATACTATTGTCAATGATCCCAAGCTTATAGCGTACTAATCATGTTTTCCGCATACTTATATTCCCTCCCTCTGTTCACCACTTCTGGGTCAGAGACAGATGCCTAATGGCTCTAATGAAAATCTGGTTAAGTAAAATTAGCGGAGTTCTGAGGTGGCCCACGGGGACTTCGTTTGGAAGGCACTAAATCAGCCAAAGTGAACAGACTTAAACGAGTCATGACATTTCTGCCAGGGTGTCTGTAATGTAGCTAAATGGTTAGACTTATCTGCGGTGAGAGGTGAACTGAGAGAAAGCACACCAATTCTATTTGTCAGGTGGATCCAGCTCCTGCAATGATGGCAGGTCCCAAGTGCATTAAACTACAACAAGTCCGTACAGGTTTACCGCTGAGAAATGGTAACCACTCAGAAATCGATTCATCTTGTCAAAGCATAAAACTGCTTCTGTACAAAGATGGTTAACCAACCCCCCCATCTCTCTCTCTCTCTCTCTCTCTCCCTCTCTCTCTTCCATTGACCCAATGAGGGCTGATTAAAAGGTGAGCTTTTCAACCAGTTCAAAGGTTTCCTGCCCATTAAATACTCAAGTGATCTCATCTCTCATTATACAACAGAAGAAAGTGACTTCATTTTCATGCAGTTGAACAGGATTTCTCCAATATTCATCCAAAATCAAATGTCAGAGCGATTTTTTTTTTGCTTTGCTCCAATTTTGCTATCCGTGACAGCTTTATGATGTAGAGTCTACATACAGAGACACGAGCAAAAGAAAGATGCTCTGTGCTGCATGCAAATTTCACTTAAGTATGCAATATATCAAATTACAGAGGCATATATAGGCAGTCATGATGTAGAAGTAGCCAAAAAGGGGATGCTGCTCAGAATCGCGTTGTGCTAAGTTTAAGTAGTCAACCTATGCCTTTCTGACTGTTGACAAGTAAAGCTGATTAAGTAAGCACGCGAGTGTGTAAGTAAAGTTATTCATCAACTATTCCTTTTACACCCTGTTCAGCCCGCCTTGTGCCTGATGCTTCCTTGGATAGGCTCCAGGTTCCCCATGAACCTGAAAAGGAGTAAGCGGTAGAAGATGGATGGATGAATATTCCTTTTACAACAATGAATTAGGAAAACTAGGAAAGGTTTGTGGTTACAAGACAGAAATGTTATGGGGTTAAACCCTTTTATAATTGGCGATGGGGCTGTGCTCAGAATGAATCACCTTCAATCTCATGTTCAAATGTAATTATCCTACAGCTGTTATCAAAGAAATTATGCTGATTAACCTCAAATAAAGACCAGCTGTTTCTGTAGGATTTTTTTTACATCTTCCACAAAGAGCTTACAAAGCATGTACGGTATCTTATTTATTGAAAGGGATCAATCAAAAGAGCGGTATAAAGAATTTCCAAAACATTTGATGTACAATGAAACACTTTGAAGGCCATCATCAATAAGTGGAAAAAATTGGGGCACTACAGTATCAAGACCAGGATGTCCCACCAAAATTTACAAACAGAAAAGATACCCATAACCAGCATACTTGAATGTTGAAGCATGGTGATGACAGTATCATGCTTTAGGGCTGCTTTTCTTGAAATAGTCATGAATAGCTACAAATAACAGTTGATTTAACCCTTGCAAACCCATCAGCTGGTAAGCTGAAGATGAAAAGGAATTTCACCTTTCAGCATGACAATGACCCAAACATATAACCAAAAGAAGATCAGTGTTTCTGAATGGCCTAGCCAAAGCACTGACCCGGTAAAGTTTATGATTGTTTTTCCAGTTTATTTGTATACTTTGCAATTTCACATAAAAAAGTGGGAAAAGATCTGACATGATTTATCGTTCTGTTTCGTTTTTTTACTTCACAAAAACCTGCCATTTTAACCGAGGTGTGTGGACTGTTATATATCCACTGTACATAAAGTGAACTTGAATAATGGCAGTGATGCTATAAAATCTTCCACACCTTCTTTCTTTATTTAATTCCCCCTTCTGTGACCAATATTTTGTTCATATGGCTATGCCAAAGCTTTAAAACAGCTATGATGACATGGCATTGTTTCAGCCACAGTTATTCACAAATAAGTTAAGAGTAATGGAGACAAAAGGAAGACATGTATCAAGCATCTGGACTCTGAATGTCAAAAACAAATACAATTAAATAAAACTTTACATATACTCTGTTTTCTTTGCTGCACTAAACCATATAGAAATGTACAGAACCACAAGTTGTGAAAAGAAGTGTGAAAACTCATTGTTTCAGCTTGATGACTGTCATTATATTGACTTAATATCGCCTTATTTCAAGATAGTATGTCATTATTTTAACATATCCTATTATTCTGATTTAGAAACTCATTATATCATTATTTTGAGTTCTCCTTATTTTGACTTAATAGTCTTTTCAAGATATAATGTCATTATTGTAAGTTACAATCTAGTTATTACAATATACTTTTAGACTCTAGTTAATATTTTGTTATTTCGAGTTATGTTTAGTTTGTATTTCAAGATACACTGTTACTTTGACTTATATATTTATTCCAACTTAACTCATAATGTATAGTTAATGTCTTGTTATTTCAAGTCAGTATCTTGATTATTTAACACCTCAAAATCTATACATAAGAGTAACATTTTGAATATTAAGCATTAGTTCAAGTCTGCTACTTTGTCTGGACAACTTCATTCCAAGCGTGCTGATATTTGTATTACAACAGCACAGGAACACTTCACTCTTTGTATCACTCCACATTCGTATGCTCACTGCATAAAATTCCTATTCTAGCAATAGTTTGGTACATTGGAATACTTACTACACTTACTACAGGCTATCAGTCAGTCTGTGTGTTGGCATGGCAACAAAAATGCTCTGTCAAGTTTCTGCTTCTATGAGAACTATTTTCATTTGACAGAGCAAAAAATATCAAAATATTTGGACATGTGTCTGAAATGTCAGTAAATAATTTCTTGTTTACATAATTGTAGTATAAAAGTGATATCAGATGAGCAAGAGTGCTGTTATTGAATAACAGAATGGCTGGGATTACCTGTAGCATAGTGTTTACGGCCACACATATTGCTCGTGTGATATTGCTTAATTGTATCATAATAAAAGTAATTCTTATTCTTTATGCTGTTTCCCGTATAGTCAGTATGTCAGACATTGCTTTTGTGGAATTCACTTAAATGCATTCAGGTATGGTATGAATTTAGAATTATGCTAAATAAAATGAAAAGGAGTAAGCGGTTGAAGATGGATGGATGGATGGAAAATGTTATTTTGAATTTGCTTCATAACTATCTGAAACAGAATTTTTAATTGACCTTTTGTGGTTTGCAAAGGGGAAATATAAAATCTGAAACTTACATTCATGCTTACGGACGTTTGATTGAATGTTGAAAATTAAAAATTTTGTATGTGCATAATCAATTAAAAATAATGATTAATGGTAATGGTAAGCACTTATATAGCGCCTTTTAGTCTTAGTGGTTCTACAAGGTGCTTTACATTGTTTCCCACTCACCCATTCACACACACACACACACACAAGCAAGGTGTTAGCCTGCCATTGGGAGCAAATCAGGGTTCAGCATATTGCCCAAGGATACTTCAGCATGTGGGCCGGGAGTCGAACCGCCAACCCTGTGATTAGTGGAAAACCCACTTTTCCACCTAAGCCACAGCTGCCGCAAATAAAGATAAATTTAAAAGCATTCAGTCTCTCAATTGTATTTCAGGGTGGGCACGGTGGCTTAGTGGTTAGCATGTTTGCCTCGCACCTCCAGGTTTTGGGGTTCAATTCTCATCTCCGTCCTGTGTGCGTGCCATGTTCTCCCCGTGCTTTAGGGGTTTCCTCCAGGTACTCTTGTTTCCTCCCTTAGTCCAAAGACATGCCTTGTAGGCTGATTTGCATCTCTAAATTGTCCGGAGTGTTTGTGCGTGATTGTGCCCTGCGGGGGTTTGGCACCTCATCCAAGGTGTCCCCTGCCTTGTGCCTGTTTCCCCTGTAGGATAGGCACCAGGCTCCACGCAACCATATGTAGGATAAGTAGCACAGAAAATGGATGGATGGAATTCTATTTCAGTGTGAAAAGCATGCATCCCCTGTTTTAATGAAATGGATAAATTAAATAAGATTCATTTAGACAAGTTGGGCATTTATAAAAGTAGTCTAAGGCTTCTGTGTTTCATTGATTTTATCTGCAAGATGGTATGGATAAATAGAAAGACTTTTTTTGTTAGAAATTGATTAAGGATGTACTCTGTCTCAGATTTTAGACTAATGTAAACAAATTAAATTTCATCTCAAAATTACATTTCAGAATGTTAATTACATTCAAAGTGAGTTTTATTTTCAAGTAAATTTCTAGTGGCCTGATTCTAACTCCATGTATGGTCAAATTTTCACTCTTAACACTTAAAATGAAAATAAATAAATAAATAAAATTAAATCCATAATGGTCACAGCAGTCATTTTAACTGTTTGAATTTAACTATAACACACTTTTATGTATGCATTTATATTATACTTATAATACTTGCTGTATTAGCATAGGTCACACTTCCATATAACTCAGAGTTTCCGTACTAACTCAGCTTTGACAGAGGCCTTTTCCACAGCATATTTTGTATCTGGACATATGCTCTCTAATGCCTTTTAAAGTGCCTTGGTTTGTCACAAATTCATTTTTTTTCTTGCCATGCAGTGATCTTCACTTCTCAACATCTCAGTAGGGTGGCTGGGGCACGCCTAGGCCTCATGAGAAATTCCTTGTTGGGCCTACTGACTGCTAAAATAGCAGTGATTAATCACCCAGTGACTGTAGCATCCATCACCCTATGATGTACAGCATGGCATGAACCGCTCAACCATTATGTGTTTTTATTTGAAAAAATGTCAGGTAGCACACAGGGGAAAAGTGATAGTGCATTGACCCCTGTGTGAAACACACCCTCGTATTCTATTATTTTTTTTTTGTTTTGTTTTGTTTTTTTAATCCAATATTGTTGATATTGCTGAAAACAGGGATACTTATAAAATACTGTAGGTATTAAATAAAGGGCGTGAAAACATGATAAAGTGTCTTAGTAGGTAAGGTTTTGGCCACTACAAGAGACCAGGACAGCTTTAATGCACCTTGCCAATGCTTCTACACATATCTGGAACTGTACTGAAAGGATGAACACTGTCCAAAAGATTTTCCCTTAATTAATGTTTTAATGATAGCTGTGGAAAGTGTAGTTTAGCACATTGCTTCAAAATCTGCCACAAATATTCAACTGGGTTGAGATCTGCTGAATGTGAAGGGCATGACATATGATGTACTCCATTTTCATCCCCATCAAACCATTTAGTGAACTAAATGGGGAGGAGTCATCCTGAAAGACATCACTCCCATCATGATAAACATGTTTCATCATAGAATAAAGGTGATTATCTAGAAGAGCTTGATTTGCAGTGAAATTCCCTTTAACCAACAGCATGGCAGCAAAATACCTTAACAACCAGATAGAGTTAGGTAGATGAACTGTGATATTAAACTGACATACCACATGATTCAGGTGATTTTATATATGTACAGTGGTGTGAAAAAGTGTTTGCCCCCTTCCTCATTTCCTGTTCCTTTGCATGTTTGTCACACTTAAGTGTTTCGGAACATCAAACCAATTTAAACAATAGTCAAGGACAACACAAGTAAACACAAAATGCAATTTGTAAATGAAGGTGTTTATTATTAAAGGTGAAAAAAAATCCAAACCATCATGGCCCTGTGTGAAAAAGTGATTGCCCCCCTAAACCTAATAACTGGTTGGGCCACCCTTAGCAGCAACAACTGCAACCAAGCGTTTGCGATAACGTGCAATGAGGCAATGAGGACATTCTCCTTCAGGATCTCTTGGTAGACAGTTCCTCTGATCACGGCAAGTCTTCCAGGTCCTGAAGCAGCAAAACAGCCCCAGACCATCACACTACCACCACCATATTTTACTGTAGG
>JAFFST010047435.1:18025-32126 GCA_022414735.1 Noturus placidus
GTGTGTGTGTGTGTGTGTGTGTGTGTGTGTGTGTGTGTGTGTGTGTGTGCATGTTCTCTCATGATTAGTGAGCGGTGAAATGGTTAGGAATCACTTCAGTATAATCGTGACAGACTGAGATGGTGTAGCACACAACATCTGTGGTGTATTTAAACATATACGTGTGTGTATAGTTGAGGTCGGTAATAAATTTAAACTTCATGCAGTGACCTTTTTACAAATAAATAACAAAGGCCTTTTTTTGTGCACTCAGATTCCATTTAACACTGGTGATGTCATGGGGAAGAGAAAGGGGGCAGACATAAGGCCAAACAAATTAGCATGACATCACAGACACATGACAAATCCTTCAATAGAAGCATATTTAACATGCTTGAGAGGGAAGTTTTGCTTTAAACCAGAAGCTTCGTCCACGTGAGACAACCTGAGTGAACACACGGGTTCTTAATCCGGGGCGGCTGTGTCTCAGTCGGTAGAGCGGGTTGTCCACTAATCCACTAATCGTAGGGTTGGTGGTTGGAATCCCGGCCCGGGTGATCCCATGCCGAAGTGTCCTTGGGCAAGACACTGAACCCTAAGTTGCCCCCGATGGCAAGCTAGCACCTTGCATGCAGCTCTGCTACCATTAGTGTGAGTGTGTCTCATTTGTAAGTCGCTTTGGATAAAAGTGTCCGCTAAATGAATAAATGTAAATGTTATCCGCTAATAAGACGTAAGCACAACATTGTTGTTAATGCTAACACAGCTGTGAATGTGAGCATGAACATACAAAGGTCGTTTCAAGTGTGTTTGCTGCTTGCTGGCCCGAAGTGTTCTCCGGCTGGACCTTCTAAACTGCTGTGATAGTTTCTTGATCAAACTCGACAAAACAGGACGCAAAATAAGGCACGGATAAGAAAACATGCTTCTTCTCGCTCCGGAGATCATTAGCATGAGAATTCCAGGTGTTAAAGAGACGCTGATGGATCGGCCGAGTCCTTCACGCGGCTCGGTTACGTGTCGGAAAATAACAAGACACGCACGACGGCGAGCACAATCAAACAGCAGAAAGGTGTGTGTGGAGCATTTAGGGGCGCTGAAAGAGTTTAAAGCGTTTTCTGTTCTCTTTTGGGAAAGTGAGGAGACGATGGAGGACTGAGCGTCGTCTGCGATAATCCGCTTCATTTCTCGGACATGACAAACGAGGCCTGAGGTAGCCGGTTGAAGCATGGCATCGCTAAGTGAGATGCGGCGAGGACGAGAAAAACACACACGGAAAACACTTCACCCTGTTCTTATAGGGAAATAATCAACTCTAGTGCGGTCTGAAAACCCGGAAGCGGATTATTTTCCTCCAAAACGCCATCTTGGAGTGTTTAATTCCTCTCGCACGAGAGGCATTTGTCATTTCTTCACTAATTACAACATCACTCTTTCTCTCTCTCTCTCTCTCTCTCTCTCTCACTCTTTCTCTCTCTCTCTCGCTCACGCTCTCCCTCTCTCTCTCTCTCTCTCCCTCTCTCTCTCTCTCTCTCTCTCTCTCTCTCTCTCTCTCTCTCTCCCTCTCTCTCTCTCTCTCTCTCTCTCACTATCTCTCACACTCTCTCTCTCCCTCTCCCTCTCCCTCTCTCTCTCTCTCTCTCTCACTCACTCTCTCTCTCTCTCTCTCTCTCTCTCTCAGTCATTAAGACAATCAAATAAGATAAAAAAAAAAAAACGCAAAGCTTTACCTCTGAAACTGGAGACTCCTTCCATAAACGTTAAACAAACTTGTCCTTACAGAAAAATAAATAAATCTGTCGCTATAGAAACGGGCGCATTGATATAAAATGTGATTTTGCTGCTGAACTACAGTCAGATAATTAATCAACACCTTCCGACCAATCAGATTTGAGAATTCAAAAGCACAGTGGTATATGATCAGGTTATCAGTATGATGCTTATCATCAGGGGGGTTTCCCTCAAACGCCCCACAGTTCACGTTTCGACTCAAACCGAATGCCACCGAACTAACCGGTTGAGACCTTACAAGCCTGCCTTTTGTCTATTCTGGGTCACGAACATTCATAACGCAACGTAATGATTCATACCACAGAAAACTATAAAAGGTCAAACTAGACCATCTTTTATAAAAGGCTCGGCTGAACGTTCAGGACCACAAAACGCTTTTATGGCCTGTAAGACTCCATATTTTCCCATGTTTCTCTTCTTTTTTTTTTCTTTTCTTTTGTAAGTCTGTTTTATTAAGCGCTCTCGATCCTTTCAGGGTTTGAGGCTAGTAATCGGGAACAGATGTAAATTTCAGTGGGAACTAAGTGATCATTTGTTGTGGTTTTGCTGCTGGAGTTTCTCTTCTAATTGCTGAATCACAGAGCTCAGCGTGGGCACGCAGACCAGAACGGAGGCGAACGAAACATCCGAGCAAAAGAAAACAAATTTTCTTTAAGCTAAGACAATGAGTTAGCGTAGTGTGGCATCCGATGACTAGAATTGGATTTGAAGAAAATAAATGTTTCCAAAAAAAATAAATACATAAATGATTTGGTGCCACGGGACGGCTGTGGCTCAGGTGGTTGCGCGGGTTCTCCAATAATCCACTAATCGTAGGGTTGGCGGTTCGATTCCTGGCCCACGTGACTCCACATGCCGAAGTGTCCTTGGGCGAGACACTGAACCCCGAGTTGCCCCCGATGGCAAGCTAGCGTCTTGCATGCAGCTCTGCTCCCATTGGTGTGTGTGTGAATGGGTGAATGAGACACAGTGTATAGCACTTTGGATAAAAGCGCTATATAAGTGCGCCATTTACCATTTATTTTTTTATTCATGGTAACAAATTAGTCATACTACGTCCGGGTTATATCTCTTTGCTCGTTAAGTCTCGTCATCGCTAGCAATCATCGTTATAATGCCTTAATGAAATAAAGTGCGGCACTTTCAGAGTTTTGGCTCGCAGCGACGGGACGTGAGGGCAGTGCAGTGCTAATGCTACTCAGACTTATGCACTGCGTCATTTATTTCCTAGTGATAAAACTGTTAGCACTGGCTAATAGCACAGCCGCTTGCTGCCAAGCCGTCCTTCTGCCTGAAAGCCATCGCTGTTCCTCTGCCATTTCCCTTCTTTTCAGGAGCATGGAAACGGCTCTACAATGGCTCGTTGGGATAATGTCAGCCAACTAATGCTATGCTAATGTGTAGCGATTTGAGGTTGAGTGACCCGAGAAGCTCAGGTGGACAGCAACGTGGTTGACTTTTTTTTTTTTTTTTTTTTTTCTGCAGCATCTGTGAAAGTCACCTCTCAACCTGTGAGGAAATATTTTAGAGACTGTTAAGACCATCGTTCATCATTTCTCCTGTTAACCCACTATATTTTAATCCCAGGCACATCCCACATGCTTAATTAATAAGTAAAAGGTCTCATACAGTCCCTTCTGAAAGTATCGGAACGGCAAGGTCGACTCCAGCTGCTTTTTGCTGTAGACTGGAGACATCTGGGTTTGAGAGCAAAAGATGAACATGAGAAGATAGTTAGCGATCTACGAGAGGTTTCTGAGGTAGACATGAAGCTAGGGCTAAATCAGCAGGTAGCAGTCATTTCTCAACAATTTACTTAACACTAAGCAAACCTTCGCAAATATAACATCACCGTACATAACAACGACGGTGCTGTTTAGCTAGAACACATGCTAGCTTATAGCTAAGTTAGCATGCTAGCTGGTTCTCAGGCTAAAAGTTTCCATGTTTCACATCATTCCCGAATCTGAACAGCCACTGGATCGGTTTTATAGAGACGTATTCAGAAAGTCTGTTTAAAATTGGGGACATTTTATTGATTTATTCGTTTTAATGTGTTTAAGTTAAATGTAGCATTTGAGCTAACAAGGCGTGTTTAGGTAAAGCTAAATAAGTAAATTCATCACATTTATTGTAGAAAGGAAAGAAATCACATCATTTTGTTTTTGACACCAAAAAACAAAAAAAACAATGTTTAGTGTCAGGTTAATTTACAATGCTCTTTCTATAAAATAAATAAATAAATAAATAAAACAAATTAAAATTACTTGATTAATTCATAAAGCTTGGTAAAGGAAAAAAAATAATAATAGAATCCCGCTAATCACTATGCAAACAAAAGGGATCAAAGACGTATTGCAGACGTAATCGCACTATAATGCTGGATTGTAGTGTGTGTGTGTGTGTGTGTGTGTGTGTGTGTGTGTGTGTGTGTGTGTGTGTGTGTGTGTTTGTGAGTAAGTGAGTGAGAGAGAGAATTTTCTATTGTGTGCACAGTGTAAAGACTTGTTCTGGCAGCAGCGACTCGACTTCACAGAGAGCGTCAGGGCTATTATCCTGGAAACTGGCAGTGGTCTTGTGTGTGTGTGTGTGTGTGTGTGTGTGTGTGTGTGTGTTTTACCTTTCCAGTACTGTGCTATCACAGATAATCTTAAAGAGACAAACACACGGTCTAGTGAGACTCAATGCTAATGATAGCGTCTTTTCCTGGTCCAGGGCCAAGATCATGAAACCTAAAGTTGTAATCTGTAACCTGTAATCTTTCATACACACACACACACACACACACATAAACACACTGTTTCATCTCTGCATTGCGTCTACTTTAGTTCTCGGCCATTTCCCGGTAAGTGGTTCCACGGCAGTAAATTAGCCTCGTATTAATTTACAGTTAGCTTCTTTATCACGCGATGCTCTACAATAGGCCTTATTGTTATTGGTGCTCTCGATGTCCCATAATCCATCAGTGCACTGAACCTCTTTTAGTTAACAATGCAAGGTATTATGAGGCTTAGTTAAGAGTTTTCAGGCTTTGCGAGAAGAAGAAGAAGAAGAAGAAGAAGAAGAAGAAGAAGAAGAAGAAGAAGAAGAAGAAGAAGAAATCTGTTTATTTAAGGGTCCGCCTCTAAACGTTCTTACACCGTTGTTGCAACACTTTGGGAACTTTTCTGGAACATTACTGAGAGCATTACTGGAACATTAGTGGGACCATTAGTGGGAGTATTACTGAGTAACATTACTGGATCATTACTGGATCATTACTGGGAGCATTACTGGGAGCATTACTGGGAGCATTACTGGGAACATTACCAAGAGTATTACTGGGAACATTACTGGGAACATTACTGGGAGCATTACTGGGAACATTACTGGGAGCATTACTGAGAGTATTACTGGGAGCATTACTGGGAACATTACTGGGAGCATTACTGGGAACATTACTGGGAACATTACTGGGAGCATTACTGGGAATATTACTGAGAGTATTACTGGGGGCATTACTGGTAATATTACTGGGAGCATTACTGGGAGCATTACTGGGAGCATTACTGGGAAGAGTATTACTGGGAACATTACTGGGAACATTACTGGGAGCATTACTGGGAACATTACTGGGAACATTACTGAGAGTATTACTGGGAGCATTACTGGGAGCATTACTGGGAGTATTACTGGGAACATTACTGGGAGCATTACTGGGAGCATTACTGGGAGCATTACTGAGAGTATTACTGGGAACATTACTGGATCATTACTGGAGCATTACTGGGAGCATTACTGGGAACATTACTGGGAACATTACTGGATCATTACTGGAGCATTACTGGGAGCATTACTGGGAACATTACTGGGAACATTACTGGGAACATTACTGGGAGCATTACTGGGAGCATTACTGGGAACATTACTGGGAACATTACTGGATCATTACTGGAGCATTACTGGGAGCATTACTGGGAACATTACTGGGAACATTACTGAGAGTATTACTGGGAACATTACTGGGAGCATTACTGGAACATTACTGGGAACATTACTGAGAGTATTACTGGGAGCATTACTGGGAGCATTACTGGGAATATTACTGGGAACATTACTGGGAACATTACTGAGAGTATTACTGGGAACATTACTGGAATATTACTGGGAGCATTACTGAGAGTATTACTGGGAACATTACTGGAACATTACTGGGAGCATTACTGGAACATTACTGGGAACATTACTGGAACATTACTGGGAACATTACTGGAACATTACTGGGAACATTAGTGGGAGTATTACTGGGAGCATTACTGGGAGCATTACTGGGAACATTACTACGAACATTACTGAGAGTATTACTGGGAGCATTACTGGGAATATTACTGGGAACATTACTGAGAACATTACTGGGAGCATTACTGGGAACATTACTGGGAGCATTACTGGGAACATTACTGGGAGTATTACTGGGAGCATTACTGGGAACATTACTGGGAGCATTACTGGGAACATTACCGAGAGTATTACTGGGAACATTACTGGGAACATTACTGAGAGTATTACTGGGAACATTACTGGGAGCATTACTGAGAGTATTTAATTAACATACAAATAACATTCTCTTTTATCCAGTAGAACACTTCTTATAACATTTGTAATTTTTGTTATAAAAAATAAATCAGCCAATCAGGATGAGGAGAAAGCGGCACTCACCTGTCAATCATGTTGCCTGCCAACTGGGATGTATTTATGATGGAAATGCCATTGTAAAGGTAATGTTACTGAACTATTAATGTACTGTTTTATATACACTTTATATATATATATATATATATATATATATATATATATATATATATATGTATATATTAATAAGTAGTGCAGTGTAGTATTTAGCGTTAAAATATACAAACTTGACGTGACCCTGAATACAATAATTTTTGGGAGATTTTAATTTCAAAGTTTGTCCCTCTTAGCAATTATTTATTTTTATTTAATTATTTTATTTTATTTATTTTTTTGATGATTTATACTGTACTAGTCTTTTGGTCGTCCAATTAAATGCTTTCTGGAATGTATATGCCCCGCCCCCCGGGGGCATGTCTTGCTCTACAGCAGCGGCGTGTTAGCAGTAAACATGGCTATGTTTCATCCTGCACACTATTCATATTTCTACCCACCGTATGGTGGAGAATAAATGGGCTGTGTTTATTCTTTTGGAAGAGGGCGGAGCTTGTGCGAGTTGACAATCATGGAGGAGTGTTGCACTAATTTAGGGTGGTTCAATTTCGGAATGTCGCTAGCTCGGATTCATGGAGAATTCCGTCTTTATACACCATCATGGTGAAAACACACAACATCTCGTCGTCGAGGTTATCGTCTTGGTCACAGTGTTCGTCAACCTGTCGTCAGGTTTGACTGGGGGTGTGACATGGTGCAATTTCAAATGCTTTTTGCTGTTGTGTTGTCAAAGACTTTAACACGATGTCACTCGGACTTCCTGTTTGAAAAGGAAACACATCAGAGTACAAAATCAAACCGCGGTCCTCAAGTCGTTTCACGGTGCCGGGTTTTGTGGGCATGGCTTTAGACGAAACTGAATCCGAGACGTAGTATTTGTATTTGTTGGAGCGTTACTGACTGCAGCATTAAATATCATCAGCACTATGTGACGTGTACACTACGATAAGGGATAAGGATGAACAGAGGCGAGATTGTAGGCAGAAGTAAGAATGAAAGAAAAAAGCTCAAAGAGAAAAAGGGCAACAGTCAAAGGAGACTTCAAAGCTCTATCAGTTCCTCTTTCCATGCCTCGTTCCTCTCAGTCTTGCTCACAAGGTCAGAGTGAACCCTGTACAGAGATCTCGATCTGTGTCTGTGTGTGTGAGTGTGTGTGTGTGTGTGTGTGTGTATCAGTCTGTGTAAGTGTGTTATAATACAGCTGACTGCTCCATCCCTCCGGCATTCGAACTGTAATTCCTCCTCCTCTCAGCTGAGTCCCAGGTTGTTCTAGAGGAAAATAAAGACAGATCCTGTTAGATAGCACTGCACTGGGTTTTTTCTTTCATCACAATCTGTTCATTGTTATGTTCCTGTCTTTTTTCTTGTCGAACATGACACAAGTGTACTTCTCAGAATCCTATTCAGATTCCCCCCCCCACACACACACATGCACATCTCATTTTAATCCAAACTGGTAGTTTTGACCTTGATTAGAAGCTCTGGTTATGAGGCTTGAGGTGTGCTTGAGTGTTTCATCGCATGATCATAACGTAGACATGTAGGATAAGGTGTACAGCATCACTTCGTGGTCTTCAAATATAGACTGTTTTCGATGCTTGCTTTTCCGCACGTTTACGTTTGCCATTCTGGCACAAACCTCTCATGTGGGGGGGGCATAGCGATTTACTCTCATTGGCTAGTGAGATTTGGCTCGAGAGCTAACCAAATTTCAAATATTAATTACAAACCGATACACTGACTCAGTAGGGAATTTCCACCACAGAGTACGAGAACTGCGTTTCCAGAACTCTCTCCAAAGTTCACACCAGTGAATACCACATACTTGCAGGTCAGGGAGGTGTCGATTCAAATCTCACTGGCCAGTAAGAGTAAATCGGTGATAAGCCCCACCCACACGTGCGGTTTGTGCCAGAATGGCGAGCATAAAATCGTGAAGCGTAATCGTAAACTCTGTCGGCGCGTCCATAAACCACGATTCGCCAAAAGGAAGCTTGGACAACTGTAAACAACGAATGATGTTTATTTGAAGACAATTATTACAATTCAGGAACTCGCACTGTGCTATGGTAGAGCGGGTTTTCCCACTAATCGTAGAGTTGGCGGTTCGATTCCCGGCCCATGTGACTCCACATGCCAAAGTGTCTTTGGGAGGGACACTGAACCCCAGGTTGCTCCAGATGGCAAGTTAGCGCCCTGTATGGCAGCTCTGCTACCATTGGTGTGTGAGTGTGTGTGTGTGTGTGTGTGCGTGTGCGTGTGAATGAGACACAGTGTAAAGCGCTTTGGATAAAGGCGCTATATAAGTGCGCCATTTACCAAATATATATATATATATATATATATATATATATATACGATGTTTAATAGGTCATGTCAGAGAAGAGATGCTTACAGAAGTCCTTAAGGAATTGAGCTCCTAGCAAAGGTACAGCTTATATACAGTACATACCATGGTCATGTGACCTACTAATGCTAATCAAGTTCACCTTGCTTTGTCACGCCCCCTACCAAAAGCACTCATAATATTAAATGTAAAAGCATTTCAATACGTTTATATTAAAATGCACTCATAGTCTCTAAAAAAAAAAAAAAGAGGAAAAAAATAAAGTACATGACGGATTTGGATGCGACTAAAATCCAAAGGATGCTCGTGTAATAATTCCATTACCTCCACCTCCACATGGAAAACTAATCCCGTCCGAACCGGGCTTAGTGCTTCTGACAACTATTTAACAGACGTCCGATTTAATTGAATGGATCCGTGTGCAACTAAAATATTCCCAACATTGCACTGGGAAGAAAGAAAGAAAGAAAGAAAGAAAGAAAGAAAGAAAGAAAGAAAGAAAGAAAGAAAGAAAGAAAGAAAGAAAGAAAGGAAGTAGAAGAAGCAGAAGAAAAAAGGTTATTACTTAAATGCACTTGCCAAGACAAAGACTTTGGTATTATGATAATTAAAAGAGAAACACACCATATGGTGAGGGAGAAGACTCACATGTAAACAATCAGCGTAAAAGCTTTTAAGCACACACAAAAATACACTGGGTTCTCCCTGAGATGCAATTAGTTAACCCAGTCTGTTTGTACAGTGTGTGTGTGTGTGTGTGTGTGTGTTTGTGGAAGAAAGACAGAGATGTAGATGATTCGTATAATGTTAGGATCAGTTTTAGCATCCTGTTTTATTTTATGGGGTGTTTATTCCCATCCTAAAAATGAAGCTAAGCTAATATAAACACAACATCGTGCTAATGCTAATGATGATTATCCAGTTCAGGTAATGCGGCTCTCAGGGTAACAGTAGTTCTGCTTCATCACACCACCCTGGTGTTAATCGTTTTCCTATATCAGCACAACACCAAGAGCTTATTCTCTTTCTGTTGAGGTTTGAGGTCATGTGACACGTCATTTACATGTCATTTTATTATTATTATTATTACATTTACATTTACATTTATTGATTTAGCAGACGCTTTTATCCAAAGCGACTTACAAATGAGACACACTCACACACCAATGGTAGCAGAGCTGCATGCAAGGTGCTAGCTTGCCATCGGGGGCAACTTAGGGTTCAGTGTCTTGCCCAAGGACACTTCGGCAACAGCCGCCCATTATTATTATTATTATTATTATTATTATTATTATTATTATTATTAAATGGCAAAATGGCAGCGTAGTCCATAGCTATTCGCTACCTACTGAACAGTGTGGCATGGCTAGGATCGATCCCCTAGACTATATTATATTACTATAGTTAATTCATGTTCTCACTTACATTAAAGCAGCTATAAACAGTCCTTCCTTCTCTATTTTCTCACCGCATCAACGATAACGGATTACAAATCCGTTCTTGTAGATCGTCCACGTGAACGAGCTGTTGCTATAGAAACACTAACGTATTAGAACGAGCGCATTCATTAAAAATAAACCTGTGATTCGCAGCTGCACTACTATCAGAGCTGCTCTTATAGAATATGAATCAACAGCTCCTGACCAATCAGAATCAAGAATTCAGCATCACTGTGGTATTGAATAACTAGTGGTTATTATTTTTATTAACGCTGTACTTTTTCGCACGAGTCTAAATCCGGTCGTTTTGATCGCAGGACGTATCACGAGGCATGATTCTTCTTCTGACTCGAGAGACGTTACGAGCCCTGGGGCTTGAACGTGCTCCGGCCCTCCAGAAATAACCCCCACGTGGGTTAAATCCATGCTGGAGATCTATTCCCCACCGGCAGGAAACAGTTATGGTTACAGTTATTTTTGCTGTCTGTCTGGGCCGGGTTTTTGCGGCGCGCTCCAGCGATAAGATCAATATTTTGTCATAAAAATCCTGGCCTGCGTCACCCAACTGTGCCCTCTGTGCCCTGGGGGATGGTGTGTGTGTGTGTGTGTGTGTGTGTGTGTGTGTGGGATTGTGGATCTGTCTGCGGTGCCATATTTGTGCCCAGTGACAGCGTTCCTTAAGCATTGGACAGTTACATTGCATGGCTAAGATAGATATACAGTACCTTCCGTAAGTATTCGCTCCCTTTGAACTTTTCTACATTTTATGTTGTGCCTATATGAATAAGGAAACCCTACGCTGCTCATTAGCCTGAGAAGACCGGACCCTGCACTGAAGCATGGTGGTGGTAGCATTACTCGTGACCTCTTGGTTGCTTCTCTGACTAATCTCCTCTTTAAATAAATAAATAAATATTTATATTTCTATTCATGACAAACGTCAAACGAACACCTCACTTAGTTTATTTACAGACATTTTAGTAGCTGTGCTTTAAAATAAATACATAAATAAATAAATAAATAAATAAATAAATAAATAAATAAATAAATAAATAAATAAATAATTATACAGCACCCATGGTGAGAAACCAGTCGTAATTGTGCGAAATAGAACTGATCAGCATAAAGGTGTAAGCGTTTATTCGTCAGCCCGGATTGAGTGTCTCCATTGCTTCATTACACTCCACCAGTGATTCATAAATTAGTCAAGGTCCCCTAGAAGCTACTTATTTTGTTCCACGTCTCACCCGGATGACATCATGTGTGTGTGTGTGAATGTGTGAGTGAGAGAAAGCCTGTAAGTCTTTGAAGACATGTTTTCCTCAGAACACAGCTAGATTCTAACAGTTGACCAGTCTCACAGGATACAAAACCCCAGCATCACGTCACAAGAGTTCAAAGGAAGTCATCAAGCAGTCCTATCTGATTCAAATCGGACCGGGGTGATGGAAGTCTTGTAACAGAGCCGGGGTTTTGCCAACAGCGTGCCTAATTTCCTATCTGCATATTTCTGTTTTTCATGATCTTTGTAAGCTAACACCTTGTAAAACGTAGCCATGACACTGAGGCCGGATGGACTTACTCAGTCCTTACTCAGATGTAAAATAGGGGTAAAACAGCAAGCGTCATTTTCCACTTGTGAACTCACAAAGCACTGTTCTACACTCTGGATCATGAGAATCTGGCTGTCTGAGAATTCCATCACAATATTCAGTAACACACACTCTACGGCCACAAGTTTGTGGACACATTCTATACAAATGTGAAGGTCAGGTGTGCAGATACCTTTGGACAGTAATGCAACATGGCAGATGTGACTAAATAACAGTTTGCTTTGTGAAGATTGATATAAAACCACCTTAAAGGAACTAAAGCTGCACAGATGTATATAAGTCGTATAATTTAAACTTTAAACTAGAAATACACTTAAAAACAAATGAAAAAAAAAAAAAAATAAAGTATGAAATGAAGTAATCAGTGAACAAATTTGTAATAGACATTTTGCATATATATAAAAAAAAAAAAACATTCTCTCTCTATCACCTATTAGTCGAGACCGACCTTTGGTCACTTTACGGGTCATCACTTCTCGACATATTTCATCGATGTGATCCACAAAGCATTTCGGCAGAAGTAGTGGGGTAGTTTGTCATTTCTTTCGCCACCCCTCCTCATTTATCCAGGCTTGGGACAGGCGTGCAGCTGCTGTCAGTCACACGGCTGGGTATACACACTCACACACCCATTCATACACTACGGATACTTTAGACACGCCCATCAGCCTACCATGCATGTCTTTGGACTGGGGGAGGAAACCGGAGTACCCGGAGGAAACCCCCGACACCCGGGGAGAACATGCAAACTCCACACACACACACACACACATGGCCCTGGCGGGACTCGAACCCCAAAACCTGGAGGTGTGAGGCACATTACTGTTCACAAAAAAAAAGCAAAAATGACATTAAATGAATCGCTATCTTCATTCTCGCTAACATCGCTAACTTCAAATGCATCGCTATCTTCATTCTCGCTAACATCGCTAACTTCAAATGCATCGCCATCTTCATTCTCGCTAACATCGCTAACTTCAAATGCATCGCTATCTTCATTCTCGCTAACATCGCTAACTTCAAATGTATCGCTATCTTCATTCTCGCTAACATCGCTAACTTCAAATGCATCGCTATCTTCATTCTCTTTGGTCACTTGTTTGTTACGCACACTGGATCGTAAGTCTGTTACTCGTTTTAAATGTCTCAAAATCTGACATTTTCCTTTTAAATATCAGCGTTATTTGAGTCATTTACAGTACTTTACACCACTTTAGCCACTCTAGCAATACATTTCTGAACACTGTGTGTGTAAATAGAGGAGATACAGTCGACATATTTGTTTATGATGTGGTAGATTATATAATCAGGGCGGTTATGAGTGGGTTGTCCACTAATCCACTAATCGTAGGGTTGGTGGTTGGAATCCCGGCCCGGGTGATCCCATGCCGAAGTGTCCTTGGGCAAGACACTGAACCCTAAGTTGCCCCCGATGGCAAGCTAGCACCTTGCATGCAGCTCTGCTCCCATTGGTGTGTGTGTGTGTGTGTGTGTGTGTGTGTGTGTGTGTGTGTGTGTGTGTGTGTGAATGGGCTTTGGATAAAAGCGTCTGCTAAATGAATAAAAAAATAAAAATAAAATCAGGGTTAAAATAACCCTGGAAATATTAACCCATTTATATGAAATAAACTTAACCCAGCGTTTCTTTTGTAAAAAATTAAACCGTCCTTTGAGTTGAAAAACGTCATTTTGCTGGGTTAAAATGAACAACCCAACTCAATGGGTTAGTTTAACCCAAGATGTGTTCCGTCTTATATTTACCCAGTTGGGTTGATTTTAACCCAGTGATTTTTTTAAGAGTGTATACATGTAAAGTGAAATTAAATGTACAATAGGGGAAATTAGTATTGGACGCACTAACATTTCGTTCAGTAAATATCTTTCCAATGAGGTTATTCACATGAAAGGTTCACCAGACTTCAGGATTAACTCAAGACATCCACACATGCAAAGTGTTCACGACGTTAAATGATGTTATTGTAATAAAGCGGAAATTTGGCGAGTCCAATACTTCCAATATTTCCTCCACGGTAAGTTAATTAATAATAAACAAATTTGTATAGCGCTTTTTACAACGGACATTGTCTCAAAGCAGCTTTATAGAAATATAATTTTACATTTACAAGCGACTTACAAATGAGACACACTCACACACCAATGGGAGCAGAGCTGCATGCAAGGTGCTAGCTTGCCATCGGGGGCAACTT
>JAFFST010047438.1:11724-23207 GCA_022414735.1 Noturus placidus
CCCCCAATATACAGGAGAAAATATTTTCTATATGTTCCGCTTTAATTTTCCCTCCCAACGGATCTGTCTTTTCTTCATCTATTCTATTTATTTTATTTATCTATTTATTTATATCTATTTTTTAATATATTTACATTTGTTAAGGAAAATCGGTGTATCCCCCCTCCACTTGTACACTTGGTTTCGCCCATACTCAACACAAGTTCTGTGATGTATTTTAGCAGCTCAGTCTGTAAGAAATGGAGACAGCAGCTTTTATTCAGACAGTAAGTAAGAAGACATCTAAATATCTAGGCTAATGTCAGTTCCAGTTATTGACCATTCACGTGCACATCCTCCCTCCGAGTTTATTGTGAACCCTCACGTTGTGATAGACAGTTATAAATGTGAGTGAAAGTGAGGAAAGTTGCACAACATTTCGTTCGCAGAGAATACATCTGTCCACAGGACGTCCACAGCACCCTACCAATTTTCCCATGTTGTGGGAGCTTCTATCACTCAGAAACCACATGAATTCAAACAGTAACTGTAATCCTAACGCTATGTTCTAAATATTCAAATTGGTGGCGCCGAGAGCGGAGGGGGGGGGGGGGGGGGGGGGGGTAGGTGGTTGGGTTGTCTAGCGCTTGGACCACCTTAATATCCATACCATGGTTACGCCCTTGTTGGTTGTAATTTCTTCCCCCCACAACTGTATTTTAAAGTGGTGCAGTAACAGAACTCTTAATATGAAATGTTTTGCAATACTGTATATACCAAAAACTTATATAAATCATTTCGTCAGGCTTTTAGACTCGAATTTTGCCCTTGAGACTTATGCCTGTTGTTGGGTTTTGCAATAGTTAGTGTAGCGGGGGGGGTTTATGAAAATGAATCGTGTAAATGAACCACATGTAAAATTACATATAAATGAATCATATATAAATCTTGCTAGGAGGGGGGAGGTATATTACTGTGGTTAAAAGTTGATTCTGTATGGATTTATGAAAATGAATCATATGTAATTAAATCACATGTACATGAATCATAAGTAAATTAATCAAATGTAAACTTTCCTGGGTGGGGTGGGAGGGGCTGTTATAGGGGTAAAAAATGTTGATTCTGTATTGATATATTTTGTTGTACTCTGAAAAGTGAATGAGAATCAATAAAAATTGTTGTGAACAAGTCAGGCTTTTAGACTCAAATTTTGTGTATTTTTGTAGATGGAAACTCAATATAGCTCACTGCTGAAGGAGGCAAAGAATGCAGTTGAGAGTGAACCTCAAAGAGAGGACACGCTAAGCAGAGCTGGTACAGGGTTTGGTGAACTGTGTGAAGAGGACAACATTCCCACAGTAAGTGCACCTCAGAACACTGGAGGCAAAGTTTACAGTCAATTTCTTTTCACTGATTATTGATTATAACTGAATGATTCTACAGCTTTACATGTTTTACTGATTTACTGAACTACCAATACCAATGGTATTTGTTGTTGTGTAGGGTCAAACTGTAAATTATTATAGACTTCTTTATTAGACAATTTTTTTATATACACAAACCATCCACAGGAACACCTATACACCTGCATTCTTGTGCAATTATTCAGTCAATCATATGGAATCAGCACAAACAATAAAATCATACAGATATGGGTCAAGAGCTTCTGTTAACATTCATGTCAAACATCAAAAGAAGTAAAATGTGATCTCAGTAACTATGACCATAACATGCTTGTGAAGCCAGTTTGGTTGTTTTGGGTGTGCACCACATCATGTTCCACTCCTTTTCAGCCAAGAACAGGAATCTGAAGCTACAGTAGGCAGAGACCCACTGAAAGTAGGAAGTTGAAGCTTGGAAAAGGACCAGGGGAGGTTTTTTAAATTTAGCCTTGACTGAAGCTTGACATGTACTGTACCTGCATGATATTATTCACTGCCACATTTTTGACTAATTGAATAATAACATGAATATTCAGATGTTCTGTCATGCTTTTTGACGACGGAGAGATGTGGCTGGACGCAATTTCAGTTAGAACAGTTCTTTATTAAGAAGTAGGCAGTATAATCCAAACCATAATACAGAGTAATCCAAAACGGGCAAAGGGTCAGGCGATTGTGCAAACAGAACCAAAAAGGGCGAGGCAAAAAGCAGAGTCGAGGTCACAGAAAATAGGGTCGATATACCAAAGTTGGAAATGGGAAACCTAAACTAAGATGCAAACTGGTAGCGGAGGAACCAGTTTAAACACCACTAACACGGACAAAACAAAACCTGAGACTTAACATGAAATGTGACATGAGCATGGACTATCGTGATCTTATCGCAATGAAGCTAACGTGATCTAAACACTTACTCATTCACAAACAATATTCCACACGGCGCGCGGTATACAAGCATGCTGATTTAGCATCATAACAGCTAACAGCTGATGCAGACACGAGACAGCTAGCCAATGCCAGAACAGGGAGGAGACAAAACAGAAGTGTAAACAAAGTCCACGTGTTTGAAATGTCATGAAAGTCAACTCGGGGATGTGCAGCTGCATGTGCGCATGCGCAATGCACTGTGCTTCAATGAGGAATCGTGACAGAACCCCCCCAAAGGCGCTACTCTCGGAGCGCCATTAAAACACCCCCTCCCCCACATTGGTGGTCCTGGCCCCCTGGGAAGAATGTCCCAAGCTGAGCCAGAGGACCTTGCAGCAGTCCAGGAGAAAAAACCATGAGGGTTGCACATGACAGCAGGAAAGCAGCGCGGCAGTCACAGCCGAGCAGGAGGGCAACGTGACGTCCTCTTCTGAGCAGGAAGGCCAAGTGGTGACCTCAGCTGCACAGGAAGGCCGAGTGGTGACCTCAGCTGCACAGGAAGGCCGAGTGGTGACCTCAGCTGAACAGGAAGGCCGAGCGGCGACCTCAGCTGAACAGGAAGGCGGAGCGGCGACCTCGGCTGAACAGGAAGGCCAAGCGGCGACCTCGGCTGAATAGGAAGGCCGAGCAAAGTCCTCGGCTGCACAGGAAGGCCAAGCGACGACCTCGGCTGGCAGGAATGCAGAGCGACGACCTCGGCTGGACAGAAATGCAGAGCGACGTCCTCGGCTGGACAGGAATGCAGAGCGACGTCCTCGGCTGGACAGGAAAGCTGAGCTACAGCCTCGGCTGAACAGGAAAGCAGAGCAACGTCCTCAGACTGCAGATCCTCTTTCAACTGCTTCCCTTGAATTTGTATATCCTCGACAAGATTGTTCTCGGGTGGATCCCACAGTCTGAACTCCAGCTGAGTTTTTTCCGCTTCCAACTGAAGAATTTTGTCCTGTTGCACTTGCGACATCTGGAGAGCTGCTCTCAGTTCTTCTTGATTTTCTATCATCAGCTCCACATTTTCTTCCATGTCTCTCTTCAGTTGATCTCTCTCCACAGTAACAGATTGCAGCTCTACTTGGAGGTTCTGAACATTCTCGTCTCGCTCAAAGACTTTGCTGTGAATCGTTTCCTGAAGCCGGTTCCTCTCTGCAGTTGTGGCAGTCAACTCTAAGAGATACCCCTCTCTTTCACAGCGAAGTGACTCCAGTTCTACACCCAACTTGTACCGACTTCTGCTTAGCTTCCTCCAAGGCACTAAGGAGACTTCTTGTTCTCCAAGAGGTGTTCTAGATCTGTTTGCACCTTTGCAAGCTGCTCTGTGTTCTCAGTGTGCTGTTGGCTTAGCTGAACTTCCTTGTTATTTGCATTAGCCAAATCTTTTTGCATGCTCTCTAGTTCCTCCTGTGCTTTTACAGAATCTCCTTTCAGTCTCTCGTTGTCCTCATGGGACACGGCCTGAGCAGAGAGAAGATTGTCCCATTCCTCTTTAACAGAGTAAATTTCACCTGTGAGCTCACACACCTGTCTCAACAAATCATCCACTTTAGCTGGAAGAGCTTCTAGAGACTTGAACTCCTCCAGTTTGCTTTGAAGCGCCCCTTTACTCTCCTGGCCTTTCTCAAGCTCCTTCTTTAATTCAGCAACTGTTTTCCTCAATGTCACGTTATCCAGTACATTTTTAGGAACTTTTCCATCAAGAAGAGCAGTGGGCTTGGTGTTTGTGTCGACAGATTCGGGTATGAGCAGGACTTGGCCATCCGTTTCAGCAAACACAGGCATGAGCAGATCTTGGCTGTCTGTGTCGACAGATACTTGGGACAGTACTTGGGCTTCAGGGACTTGCGACTTGACTTGAAGCTCAGGGACTTGCGACTTGACTTGGATCTCTGGCTGGAGCTTGGGTGCTGAGACAGGTCCTTAATAGACAGGTCTCACAGTGGAGCTCTGTGGTCACTATGTGGAACTCTGGCTAGAGCTGGCCAGGTTCTAGCTCTGGGGTGGCCAGGTTAACCTCCGATTGGAGCGGAACTTGGTCTGCAGGCTTGGACATGGACGAAACGTGATTTTCAGGCTTGGACATGGATGAAAATTGATCTGCATGTGTGTGCTCAGAGGTTGCCAGGTTAAGCTCTGGCTGGAGCTCGGCAGGTGAGTCCACCTTGTGGGGCTCAGTTTCGAGCTCAGCAGTTGCTAGAAGAACATCTGACTGGAGTGAGTCTTGGTCCGTAGGCTGGGACTTGGATTGAACTTGAGCAGCAGGCTTGGACATGGGCATACCTTGGTCCGCAGGCTTGGGCATGGGCAGAGTTTGAGCAGTAGGCTTTGGCCTGGACGGAGCTTGATCCACAGGCTTGGACTTGGGCGAAGCTTGATCCGTGGGCTTTGGCATGAGCGGAGCTTGATCTGCAGGCTTGGACCTGGGCGGGGTTTGATCCACAGGCTTGGACTTTGATGGAACTTGGGTATCAGGCTTTGGCATGAGTGGAGCTTGATCCGCAGGCTTGGACTTTGGGCGGAGCTTGATCCGCGGGCTTTGGATGGGCGGAGCTTGATCCGCAGGCTTGTACTTGGGCGGAGATTGATCTGCGGGTTTTGGATGGGCAGAGCTTGATCCGCAGGCTTGGACTTGGCTGGAGCTTGATCCGCGGGCTTGGACGGAACTTGAGCAGCAGGCTTTGGCATGCGTGGAGCTTGATCAGAAGGTTTGGACAGACGCCGAGCTTGTTTGTCCGATTTAACACATTCTTGGTGGTTCCTCCACTCATAGTGCATGTGGAACGGTAGGTCGGTTTTGTTCTCCACATTGGCGCCCCTTAATAGCTAATCCAGGTCGTAACTCTGCCCTGGTTCTCCAAACTCCTGCAAAAATATGTTCATGAAATGTCTGCTGTTCTCCAGTCCCCGGGATCTCATGGCCATTCACGAGCAGGGCCAAAAACCAGGACACCATGAACTTGAAAAATAGGCTTGACAATCAACCAAAAAATAGTCTGAGTAGCCAAAGAATCCATCAAACCTCTCCGGACGTTCCACAAAAGTCTCCTGTGGAAAATGTATTGGGTCCAATGCGGGAATGTTGGGCGTGGACTTCCGGGTTTTTCGTCCTCTCCGTTGTACCGCTGCATCCATGGTGAGGCGGAATATTCTGTCACACTTTGTGATGACAGAGAGATGTGGCTGGACGCAATTGCAGTTAGAACAGTTCTTTATTAAGAGAGGTAGGCAGTATAATCCAAAACGTGATCCAAACAGAGTAATCCAAAACGGGCAAAGGGTCAGGCGATTGTGCAAACAGAACCAAACAGGGCGAGGTAGAAAGCAGAGTTGAGGTCACAGAAAATAGGGTCAATATACCAAAGCAGGAAACAGGAAAGCTAAACTATGATGCAAACTGGTAGCAGAGGAACCAGTTTGAACACCAGTAACATGGACAAAACAAAACCTGAGACTTAACATGAAATGTGACATGAACATGGACTATCGTGATCTTATCGCAATGTAGCTAACGTGATCTAAACACTTAGTCATTCACAAACAATATTCCGTGTGCTGCACGGCACGCGGTATATAAGCACGCTGAATTAGCATCGTAAAAGCTAACAGCTGAGAGTAATGCAGACACACGTGACAGCTAGCCAATGACTGAACACAGAGGAGAAATAACAGAAGTGTAAACAACGTCCACGTGTTTGAAATGTCATGAAAGTCAACAAGAATCGTGACAGTTTGCATAGTTATGGGAAAACAAAAATACACCCTCAATATATTTTTTTTTCATTTACCAGAAACTAAAAAAACAATTGTTATTCCTCATCATCTTCTATTTAAAAAAAAAATAATAAATCAAGTGACAAACACACAAAACCACCTTTAGGAAGAGTACATTGAAATAAATGTTTTCTGTAGGTATTTATCAGTCATAGTTGTGGTCCACTGTTCTTTACAGCATTGCTTCAGTTCATTGATGTTTGAGGACATTTCTTTATGCTCTCTTAAGATCCCACCTTAGCATCTCAATGAGATTGAGGTCTAGACTTTAACTTGGCCATTCCAACACATTGATTTTTTTCATCTTTAGCCATTTAGATGTCAATTTGGTGGTGTGCTTTGGATGAATTTGGCAATACTGTAATTAGTATTGAGTCATGTAAACACTGCAATTCGTTTGCCTGATTCAGATTAAGACAATTTTCTGATTCCCACCCCTGGAATATGCCGGATTTAAGTTTTGGAAATTTGTTGCACGTGAACACCTTATTCAGAAAATCCACTGAAAGGAGATATATGCACATCTTCAGTCCACAAGGACTTGAGGGTGCTAACAGATGCTTAGCTGTAGGCTAGGTATTTAGGAATGGCAACTCAGGCATGCTTACAAGAACCATGTATACAGGAATATTTTGATACCTCTACGCATATAAACAATGTATTCAGAATATGGATGCAACACGAATATAGCCCTTAAACGGAATTTGATGTGAATGTAAAAAGAGCCAATGACTGCAAGTTTCCTAGGACCTGTGGCTGTGGAACACGCCTAAATCATCAAACTTCCACCACTATGCTTGACAGTTGGCATGATGTTTGTGGTGATATGCTGTGTTTGGTTTTCACGAAACATTGTGTTGTGCATGATGACTAAACTTCTCCGCTTTGGTGTCATCAGTCCCAAGGATAGTGTTCCAAACTTGTGGTTTGTTCAGATGCAATTTTGCAATTTTGGTATGTCCACTCCTGGAAAGATTTCACTCCTGGCAACTGTCTTGAAGATGCTCCATTTGTAAACAGTCCTTCTCACTATAGAATGGAGAATTTAAAATTGTTTGGAGATGGCCTTATAATCCTTCCCAGTTTGATGAACAGCAACAAATGCTTCTTTGAGGTCATGGCTGATGATCTTTCTTCTTGGCACGATGGAGACACACACACCTAAGTGCTCCAGAACTCCAAACTGTTAAAAGTTATTTGTTTGTATATAGAAGTTGGTGAGGACCACACAATTGTTATTTAGGCACTGATCAGTAAAAACATAGAATTGAAGGACAGTGTAATTTCTTTTCCCCATGACTGTATATGTTTGTGTGCATGTGTGCAGTATGATGCTCTGCTGCAGATGGAAATTGAGAGGCTCCTAGTAAAGGAAAATTCTATAGCCACTGAAAAATCCCTAAGAGACTCTGTGCAAAGTGAAACGCCTGGATCCATTTCTGGCATGTGGCGCAAAAAGCTCAGCAGGTACCATCACATAATAAAATTATTACAGATCCTTGATTTAATTAAAGAGAAACATGGAATTTATAATATACCATCCTGACAGGTTTATTTTACCTGAGTACATTCTGGACTTCGGTTATGTGATTCACGGCACTGTATCTACTCGTACTGTCAAATTGACAAACACTGGGCTTCTACCAGTGTCCTTCAGAGCTGAACGACGTTCTCTGGCAGGCACAGGTTGGTTTATGCAACTTCTAGCTTACATTTACATTTGTTCATTTAGCAGATGCTTTTATCAAAAGCGACTTCAAATGAGAAAACACAAGCAAATACAAGTTTATGGGTGTACTGTCTTTGCAGAACAATTCATTCAGAAGTGGGTTCATGTCTTTTCCAGGATTTAGCACAGAGTTGGACAGGGTGAAGAATCTGCCCTGCTGTGAGACAGAGACATTTGATGTGAAGTTTGATTCGCGAGGTGCAAATCTAGAGCTTGCAGAGAGGAGTAGTGTCTTGCCTATACAGGTAGGTTTGTCATAGTGTTTAAAGGCATTGATAAGTAGTGGTGAACAGATGTAAGCCATAGATGTCAAGTGGTTTACTTGCCATGACTTTATTGCAATACACAAAATCAAGTGTATCATGAATGTTATTGGTGTTATTTAGTGAGGTGCTTATGCTTATTATGGAATACTCAGTTCTAGCTTTTCCTGCTGTAAAATAGCTCTCTGATGAAACTGGAAGAATATAATCCTAGAAGTCTTAGCATTTAGCTCATGGTGGTTTTTTTTTTTAAAAAAAAAAAGGCTTCAGGTAGGTACAGTATATGTATGTCAGGAAAAAAATGTAAGAATACAGTGCATCCGGAAAGTATTGATTTGTTTGAATACGCTCTGTTATAGCGTATTCAAAGCGCTTCACTTTTTCCACCTTTGTTATGTTACAGCCTTTTTCCAAAATGGATCCTAAAAATTCTACAAACAATACCCCATAATGACAACATGGAAAAGGTTTGTTTGAAATCTTTGAAAATTTATTAAAAATAAAAAAACAAAAAAAGCACATGTACATAAGTATTCACAGCATTTGCTCAATAGTTTGTTGAAGTGCTGTGAATACTTTCTGGATGCACTGTAAATCAGTATGAAGGACCTGTTAAGCTCTGAGATTCCAGAAGCGCCTTAAGACTTCTTTGAATGATATCATAGACCTGCATAGTTTCCAGTGGGATGTTGAACCATTCAGCAAGAAGAAAACCTATTGAGGGGTGAAGGATGGGATTTGCCTATAAACTCCAGATTTTCCTCAAATTTCAATGAAGTTTAAAAGTAATGATTGGGGAGACCATGGAAGGTGCTGACTTCTTCCTAGGGTTATTGAAATGCGGGCAAACAAATGCAAGATTGTAGTCACAAAACACGCAAGGGTCAGATATACAAACAGACAAAATCAGGCAAGAAAACCAGAGTAACAACTCATAAGATATAAAGCTCTGTAACTTCATGTAAGAATACACACAATGGATACTTTTGCTGCGAACTGTGGGTTTGAGTGTGTGTATTTATATGCAGTGTTCATGATTGAGTCCAGGTGTGTGATTAAAATGATGGCGACTGAGAACATGATTATGAGTGCAAGGTTGCGTAAGCAGAGACTGCGTGTGCTAGTGTGGCCTGCCTGAAGTACTGACCTGTCTCCGATTGAGAATGTGTGGTGCAGTATGAAGCACAAATAAGGCAGCAAAGGCCTCATACAGTTGCGCAGCTGAAGAAATGCATAATGGAGGAACAGGGGAAAATTCTCTTGGGTAAACTTAACCAACTGGTGTCTTCAGTGCCCAAATGCTTAAAAACAATCAGAAACATTTTAGGGAAAAATAGGGGGGACAAAAATTAATCCAAATAATTTAATTGATGACAGCTGTAGGATAATCACTTTTGAACATGAGATTGAATGTGATTGATTCATTCTGTACACAGCGAAATCCCCTTATATAAAAGGGTGTTATAAAATATTATTGAAGGATATCAAAGGTTATTTTAACCCCAAATAAATATCAGCTCCTTAAACAATAAATAGAAAATGGAATTACAAAATTTAGACAAAAGAATTAGAAAATTAGAACAAGATGTATACAGGGATCAGTCAAAATCCAGTTCCCTTAAAAAGGAGCTGCTTATTTGAAAAGAGCATTGTAACTCTCTGTGGTAAAAACCTAGCCAGCTTAATTCATCTCAAGCAAACGTTTTATAAATATTGAGAGAAGTCATGTAGACTTTTAGCTTGGCAGATTAAACAATTACAATCATTAAAACCATAAATAATATTTACACAAAAGCTGGTAATCTGACATCAGATCCAGTGGCGATTGTTGAAGCTTTCACCATGTTTTTTCAATCATTACATGCAGCAGATACTACAAGACAGAGTATGGAGCAAACTACAGTTTTAATATCCACTCCCTGAGCAGTGAAGCCAAACAACAGTTGGATGAACAAATTGCATTGCATCAGGGAACCTGTCAGGGCTCTCCACACTCACCATTATTGTTTGTATTAGCCCTGAAACATTTACATTTACATTTATTCATTTAGCAGACGCTTTTATCCAAAGCGACTTACAAGTGCACACTCACACACCAATGGTAGCAGACCTTCCATGCAAGGTGCTAGCTTGCCATCGGGGGCAACTTAGGGTTCAGTGTCTTGCCCAAGGACACTTCAGCATGGGATCACCCGGGCCGGGATTCGAACCACCAACCCTACGATTAGTGGATTAGTGGACAACCCGCTCTACCGACTGAGCCATAGCCGCCCTGGTGATTTGGATTAGAACTCATCCAGATATAAATGGAATTTAAATATCAGGCATAGAGCATTGTATTTCATTATATGCAGATGATATAATTTAACAAACTTCAAAGTATGGGTCACAGGCTGAGTTCGGCTCAACACCTGAATTTCAGTTCTTTCCTATTTATAGTAATGCAATCTTTATTCCAGGCAAATCAGACTCTGAATTTAAGATGTGGATGCAGAAAGGCTTCCAGAAGATATCACACCTTTATGCAGACCTTTATGCTTTACACACTGTTGAATCCATAAAGGAAAAATAGAAAATTAACCAGACTCACCTATTTAAGTATCTTCAGATCCAGAATTGTATGCGTGCTAAGAATCATTCGTATCAGTGTCCTTCCTTAAGTAGTACAGAAGAAATGGCAGTAAAAATCCTGTTGCTGAGGACTTCCGGCTGAGCGAGAGATTGAGTAAGACGCAACTTTCGGGGCTCATGCAACTCCATTTAATATAATTCTATAGGCGCTTTTTTGTGGAGTTTTTTTTTGTGAAGTGTTGCGGAGTGTTTTGTAACACTTTAGCTTTCATTTTTGTGGTCCAAAATGCCACCAAAGGTGAAAAGTGGCGGCTCTTCTGCTTCGCTACAGCGGCCTGCTCCGCACGCTACATCCTCGCCTGGGAGCGAGGTCGCTTCCCCAGGTGAGGCTGTTGTTATTCCCGCTCTCCCTTTCGGTTTCAAGGAAGAGCTGCTTGTCTCACTCCGACGCGAGATGGCGGCCATTTTCAGAGCTGAGCTTCAGGCGCCTTTAGGTGAAAACCTAACTTTTATTAAGACCGAGCTTCAGGCCATAAAGACTGAATTTACAGCCTATATCACTAATATTCAGTCGGAGGTGAGTGCTCTGAAACACACAGTGGGGGAAGTGGAAGCTTCACTCTATCTGTTGCGACGATATTGCTACGCTACAGGCTAAAGTGGAGCAGCTTTCTGCCGTGTTAAGCAGGGTGGATTTTAAATGTGAGGACCTCGAAGCTAGGTCGCGGCGCAACAATATTAGGATTATCGGTGTCCCTGAGGACTCGACCAGCTCGTCCACGCCGGCTTCTGTCTCCACTCTGCTTAAGG
>JAFFST010047444.1:2855-16406 GCA_022414735.1 Noturus placidus
GGGGCTGAATACTTTCGCAAGGCACTGTATGTATGTATGTATAATTAATACACACACACACACACACACACATACATACATACATACATACATACATAGGCATGGAGTTCAACAGAGCTTCACAGGTTGCCAATGGAGTCCTCTTCCACTCCTCCTTGATGACATCACAGAGCTGGTGGATGTTAGAGACCTTGTGCTCCTTCACCTTCCGTTTGAGGATGCCCCACAGATGCTCAATAAGGTTTAGGTCTGGAGACATGCTTGGCCAGTCCATCACCTTCACCCTCAGCTTTTTTTTAGCAAGGCAATGGTCATCTTGGAGGTGTGTTTGGGGTCGTTATCATGCTGGAATACTGCAGATTGATCATGCTCTGCTTCAGAATGTCGCAGTACATGTTGGCATTCATAGTTCCCTCCCTGAACTGCAGCTCCCCAGTGCCGGCAGCATTCATGCAGCCCCAGACCATGACACTCCCACCACCATGCTTGACTGCAGGCAGGACACACTTGTCTTTGTACTCCTCACATGGTTGCGGCCAAACATGCTTGACACCATCTGAACCAAATAAGTTTATCTTGGTCTCATCACACCACAGGACATGGTTCCAGTAGTCCATGTCCTTAGTCTGCTTGTCTTCAGCAAACTGTTTGCGGGCTTTCTTGTGCATCATCCTTAGAAAAGACTTCCTTCTGGGATGACAGCCATGCAGACCAATTTGATGCAGCATGCACCATATGGTCTAAGTACTGACTGGCTGACGCCCCACCCCTTCAACCTCTGCAGCAATGCTGGCAGCACTCGTACGTCTATTTCCCAAAGACAACCTCTGGATATGACGCTGAGCATATACACTCAACTTCTTTGGTCGTCCATGGCGAGGCCTGTTCTGAGTGGAACCTGTCCTGTTAAAACGCTGTATGGTCTTGTCCACCATGCTGCAGCTCAGTGTCTTGGCAATCTACTTATTGCCCAGGCCGTCTTCATGTAGAGCAACAATTCTTTTTTTCAGATCCTCAGAGTTCTTTGACATGATGTGCCATGTTGAACTTCCAGTGACCAGTATGAGGGAGTGTGAGAGCGATGACAAAATTTTACACATCTGCTCCCCATTCACACCTGATATCCTGTAACACTATCAAGTCACATGACACCAGGGAGGGAAAATGGCTAATTAGGTCCAATTTGGACATTTTCACTTAGGGGTGTACTCACTTTTGTTGCCAGTGGTTTAGACATTAATGGCTATGTGTTGAGTTATTTTGAGGGGACAGCAAATTTACACTGTTACACAAGCTGTACACTCACTACATTACATTGTAGCAAAGTGTCATTTCTTCAGTGTTGTCACATTAAAAGATATAATCAAATATTTGGGGTGTACTCACTTTTGTGAGATACTGTATATTGTTTTCAGATAGTCTTTAAGAACGCCTTTGACAACAGAAGAACATATTGAAATCATTCTCACAACTGGAAGTGTTGGGACCAACCGAGAAGTCGATGTCCACTAGCATCAACTGAAAAAGGCGCAACCAACGTAGTGCTGGCAAACTTTACATAGTCCCCTATGAATGGAGGCTTTTGGGACACGCTGTATAAACGCTTAAAAGTACGATGCGATGCTCTTTAATAAATAAAACATTCAAATCATTGGCAAGACACTGTGGTATAAGAGGAATAAAACAATTCAGCATGTGCTCTTATAGCAAAATAAAGAACTTCAGCAGCCTACAGTTGATTATTTTCCCATAACACAATGCTCATCTGTGTTTTATTCCTTACTTAATTGACCCGTTTTGTTACTTGTATAAAGAAATATCTGTGAAACCCAACACATTTAATTCAAATTACAAGAACAAATGAAGCATGTTTAAAGGTCACTGTTGTCTTAAAATAGTCATGGCAACCAGTTAATAGCATAATAATCCTTCTATAATAAATTAATATTTCTAGAAGAGAGTACACGTAGATCGAATCAACTTTATCGAAAAATCGTCCCTTTAATTCCAATGAGAACAGTGATACACACACACACACACACACACACACACACACAAACTCTATGTACAAACAGTAGCACCATGCATGTTCATTACACAAACCAGTAATGACGATCAGTCTAAGATTCGCACCGAAACAAAAACACCTCACTACAGAAATACTGTTCACACTGTTCTGAGCAGTAACGTACACATCTGACACATCTTCACTGCTATTATTTTGTCCTAACACGACTATAACATTGGAGACAATCTTACCTCATGGAGCTGCATCGAATGAAAACGAGAAGAAAATAACGGTTGTCTTTAGAACACGTATGAAAAGGATTCACGGCAGTTACAGGAGAAGAACATCATCAGGGTGTTCATTACTGTACTGTACAGCTAACACCATGAGACAACACTGTCTCTCTGCATAATCCACCTATCTGCTATGAAGTGTCACTAGTCTGGAGAAACACTGGTTCTTGGCTCAGATTGATCTGTCCCTGTGGTCAACCTTCACTGTCTTTCTTGAAGTGTCACCTCCCCAAGGTAGAAGACTTTCCTGGATCTTTTTGCTCAGCTTGATAATGATGCACCACAGATATAAGACAGAATGTTTGTGAGCGATGATGGTCATCACAAAGGCACTGGCAGTATCAGACAGCCAAGGGACGAGGCCATGCTGCTGATGGGCTGGGGAGAAGCAGGAAGTCAGTCCTGACTTGTGCGTCTCTTCTCCAGCTTCTGTTTGAGCTCCTCCGTGAAAGCTGCTGGAACGTTACAAGTGATTCCTTTAAATATTATATTAATATTTCAATTACTTTAATGATATGCACAAGTGTAAAAATGCAGTCAAATAATAATGAGCTTATAATGTTAAACTACTACAGACAAACATTAAGAGTAGTGGGGAAAACTGTGCAAAGTACAGTATATTCCAAAAGAGGCTGCATCACAGTTCTATCAACACATTTTATGGTTCAGATTTTTACAGTTATTTATTCTGAAATGTTTGAATTTACATTTCTACTGGGGATCCATGTAAAAAAAACAAAACAAAAAGAAACATATTACAACTTATCTTCAAGTACAATGATCAGCAATAACATTAAAACCATCTGCCTAATATTGTGTGGGCAAAACAGCTTTGACCCGTCGAGGCATGGACTTCCCAAGACTTCTGAAGGTGTGCTGTGGTATCTGGCACCAAGATTATATCAGCAGATCCTTTAAGTTCTGTAAGTTGCGAGTTGGGGCCTCCATGGATCGGATTTGTTTGTCCGGCACATCCCACAAACACTCGATCGGATTGAGATCTGGGGAATTTCGTGGTCAAATCAACACCTTGAACTCTTTGTCATATTCCTCATACTGTTCCTGAACAATTGTGGCAGTGTAGCAGTGTGCATTATCTTGCTGAAAGAGACCACTGCCATTAGAGCAGGGATCTCCAACTCAACTTACCTGGGGGCCGCTAGAGGTAGAGTCTGGGTGAGGCTGGGCCGCATCAAGTATTCCACAAAAAAAGGGTTTCAAAAACAGTACAACCGATCCAATCTTCTTAATCTTTAGTAATAACAATTCAGAACATGCAGAACATGAACAGTTCTTCAGAACATAGGCTTCTCTTACTTCCTCCTACCCCTTGCTGCCAGAGACTTGGCAGCGCGTCCTCTTACACAGCTGAGCCACATTTGGCTTGAGGGAGGAAGCAACTGACCCTCAGTATGGCTCGAAGATACTCATCTGTAAGTCTGGACCTGAACTTTGATTTATTAAAGTTCATAGTGTAGAAGAGCTTTTCACACAGATAGGTGCTCCCACAAAGGCACATGATTCGCTTGAACATCTTGGAAAGCTCAGGGAACGTGGGGGGCAATTCTCTCATAAACTGTCCAAGCTTGTCTGTTTTTCCACTCATCTCCCTGAACTTGGCTTTGAGTTCAGAACTGCACTGCACATCAATTAACTCCATCTGAAGAGGGGCGGGGGCAGGGGCAAATTCCACATCGAAGGAGAAGGGGTCAGCAAAAATTTGAAATGTGGCTCTGTGTGTCTTGAAGTCTACAAACCTGTGATCAAATTTTTCCTGTAGCTTTAAAATGGTATCAGCATACTTCTCAACACTGAATGGTGTGCCTGAATCCATGAGCGCCTTGCATGCTGGGAAATGGCAGAGGTTTGTCTGAGAAAGCTGGGCTTTCCCTAACACAAGTTTTGTGGAGAATGCTCTGACATTGTCATATGCAGCACTGACAAGCTGACCCTGGCCTTGTAACTTCTTGTTCAGTACATTCAGCTCCTGTGTGATGTCAACAAGAAAAGCTAAGTCCATCAGCCATTTGGGATCACTTAGTACAGGAACAGCCATCCCATTCTTATCCATGAAGGCTTTCACTTCTGCTCTCAACTCAAAAAATCTCTTCAACCTCTTCAAGCCAACGTACCTCGGTGAAGTAGAGCACATCCTCATATGCTGACTATTTCCTCCAAAAAGGTGCTGTAAGCCCCTGGATCTGATATGGTTGATGCATTTCGTCAGACATCACATTGTCAAACTTCAGGAATTTGCTGCAAAGGGCCTGCTGATGGATAACGCAGTGCAAAGCAATGGCCTCTTCCACACCCTCCTCTTCCAGTTTTCTTTGAACAAGTGCCACCAGTCCATTTCTCCTCCCTGTCATTGATGGCGCTCCGTCGGTTGTAATTCCAGCAAAACTCTTCCATAGTAAGCGGGCATCCACAATGGCATCGCACAGCTGGCGGAATATCTCCTGATCGGTGGTCTGGCAATGCATTGGAATCATTGTGAGCAAATCCTCAATCACTTCAAAATTGTCATCAACACCACGGACATGTATTGCGAGCTGCGCAGTGTCAGTGACGTCTGTGCTCTCATCAAGAGCGACTGAGTATGAATGGAAATGTTTAGCTTTCTCGTAAATGTTACCCGAGAGGTCAGAAACGCGCTCTGCCACTGTGTTGGCTGAAAGGCTGATGTTGCTAAACTGACCTTTCTTTTCCGGACAGACTACACTTGCAGCCTGTAACATGCACTGTTTGATGAACCCGCCGTCTTTGAATGGCTTCCCTGCCTTAACAATCATCTCACTCACCACTGCTGTATCACTCTCTTTGCTTGCTTTCTTGAAAAAATCTTGTAGACATGTTTTACATTTGGCGACCTGGTCCTCTCGTTGATCTCCCTGGTATTTTGCATACTCCTCAGCATGTCTAGTTGAGTAATGACGTCTGATGTTATACTCCTTGTGCACCGCAACTTTATCTGTGCATATTAGACACGTCGGAATGCCCCTTTAAATATTCCGTTTCCCACTTCTCCTGAAATTGTCTGTGCTCATTGCCAACCTTTCTCTTCACGGCAGAAAACTGAAACTGGGTGACAAAAAAACGTATTTGCACTGGGTGGCACTTACAAAACTTGTTTCAAGTGACCAACGTTGATAATTCGTGTAGTTGCCATGAGCCTGACCTATGGTAGGCCATAAGGGTTAAAAAATATAAAACGCCCAGGGCAACGACTCATACAGGTGCATGTGAGAAAAAACGCGTGGGCCGCACTAGCACCAAGCTTTGATTTCAAGTAGGGGGCCACAAAATATCGTTCCGCGGGCTGCAATTGGCCCCCGAGCCGCGAGTCCGAGACCCCTGCATTAGAGAATACCATTGCCATGAAGGGGAGCACTTTATCTGCAAGAATGTTTAGGTATGTCGTAGGTGTCAAAGTAACATCCACATGAATGTCAGGACCCAAGGTTCTCCAGCAGAACATTACCCAAAGTGTCACACTTCTTCCACTGGCTTGCCTTTTTCCCCATAGTGCATCCTGATGCAATCTCTTCCCTAAGATAAGCGACGCACACACATCCGGCCGTCCACATGATTTAAAAGAAAAGAAAACATAATTCATCAGACCAGGCCACCTTCTTCCATTGTTTCATGGTCCTGTTCTGAAGGTGCTTTCAGCAGTGGACAGGGGCCAGCATGAACACTCTGATCTGTCTGCAGCTTCGCAGCTCTGTACTCAGGAAGCTGAGATGCACAGTGTCTTCTGACACATTTCTGTCACAGCCAGGATTAACGTTTTCAGCAATTTGTGCTACAGTACTTCTTCTGTGGGATCAGACCAGACGGGCTAGCCTTTGCTCCCATGCGCATCAATGAGCCGTGGGCACGCACCCTGTTACCGGTTCACTGGTGGTTCTTCTTTGCACTTTAAGTAGGTACCAACCACTGCATACTGGGAACACCCCACAAGACCTGATGCTCTGACCCAGTCGTCTAGCCTTCACAATTTAGCCCCTGTCAAAGTCTCTCAGATCTTTACGCTTGCCCATTTTTCCATGTTCCAACACATTAACTCCGAGAACTGACTGTTCACTTGCAGCCTAATATATATCACCGCTTGACAGGTTTTAACAAGAATCAGTGTTAATCACATCATCTGTCAGTGGTTTTAATTTTATGGCTGATCTTTGTATATTCTCACTAAAGAAAGTACACCATGATGGCATTCTAGAACCTACATGGTGCACTATATGACCAATAAAACAACATTTGACATTCAGGCATTTAACATGTTTAGTGAATGTCATTATAAATATATCATTTGTTCCGACAGCCTTAAACGTATATACATGCATACATATATAGCAAACCTGATTGTGTAAGGTGTGTGTGTTCTTGTATGACATGCTCAATGTTATATTGCTTGAGCTTCTCATAAATCTTGTCTCTGTGTGTTTGTGGAACTGAAACATTGTTGAACGCTGTCGAATTCTTGATTCTGATTGGTTCAGAATACCTGTTCATTTATTTTCTGTAACAGAAGCTCTGACAATAGTAGTGCCAGTATATTAATGTAATTAATGTATCCTAATATGCTATAATTTTTTATAGTAAGAGACTAATAATAAAATGTATTAAAATGTGCTGTTATTGAACAAAGAAAACTCTATAATGTATAATATGGTGAACAGCGTTTTGAATTTGAAGAAATATAATTTGAAGAAAAAGAAAAATAGAATGGTGAGAGAATGTTTGTTAATAGCTGCTAATGCAAGTGATGACAGGATCTAACTAACATTAAAACACAACCATGAATGGATGGGAAAAGAAATCATGATGCATCGTGGATGAATAAATTATAAAAGTGTAATTGCTGTCAAATTGATTTGGCGTAAATGAAATAAAACACTTTAGGACAAGCTGTTATAGGGAAATATTCAACTTCGGTGTGTAAATATAAAGACCTCAGTATATTTCATGCCGAGATGATGAGCAACCGGCGAATATGGACATCAGGAGGTTTTGCTTAGTGAAATGTTAAGCAGTTGTGCTCGATACAAAACTACAAAGAGTATATGAGCTTGTGAACTTCCAAAACTTCCTGTGTATGCTGAGGCGTCATGCCTACTGAAGTCTACACACTGAATCACACCTCCCCATCGATGATTATTTTCCTGAAACAGAATGCCCCATCATGTTTTATTCCATACTTGGCCATCACTGGGTCGAAGGACTGATTTTGTATGTGTGTGTTCTATGTGCACACACTCACTCTGTGCTAGCGGTGAGGGCGAGGGTGAGAGCACCAGTCGTTTCATAGGGCTGGATGGCGAACCTGGAGGGCTTAGTGATCTTTGGGATGGGCTGGGAGATTTAGAGTGAGACCTCAAAGTCCATCTCTCTGACCCTGCTCAGAATACACACACATGCACACACGCACACATGCACAAAAATGGTATACATGAAACTTAGACACTGATTCTCTGAGAGTAAAATGCTGAGGTGAGCTGAGGTCTTGTACCTTTCGGGGGCAGTGAGGGTCCTCTGGAGAAAGTGCCAGTGGGTGCACAGTGTAGCATTCGCTCTCCATTCTCATCGTTGGATGAAATGTACGCTGGGCAAGGAATGAGAAATTTTCAGCATGAAAATCAAGAAAAGCCGAGCAAAGCCATGGAAATCGGTAACCAAGAAATGATTCACTAAATATGCATGTGTGTTGCGTTAATAGAGTTCTCATGTGCATGTGTGTGGCAGACATACTGATATTCTCTTCATAAGGCTCCTCCAGTAGAAAAGGTTGAAGCGTCCCGGCTGTTTTTTCGACTAGTGCGTTAATGACATCATAAAGGGTGGGACACGGGATCTGCCGAAACACACACGCACACAAACACACACAAACAGTAATGCAGCTGCATTCGCACCAGTATCAACATCACACTTACTTTATCTTATCTACCTGTTTATACATCTCTACATACCGGGTTTTCCACATCGATGATGTAACCTCCCTGAGACTTCTGGGTAACCCGATAGTGTCTGAACACCGAGCTGTGGAACGTTCAAAAAGCAGAAAGAAGCAGAGTGTGACTGAGAATGTAACTGAATCAGGGAAAGTAAACTAACTAAATAAATAAAAACATGAGAGATCCTGAAGTGGTAAAGAAGATGCTACGAAGGAAAGTCTTGGAGTAAAAATAGAAATTCCATTTACAATACTGTATAGAGAGAGGCGGATGGGGAGAGAAGTGTTTTAATGCCGTATCATACCCATTAAGGTCTTGTCGTGTGGTTACTGCGAGTGATGTGCCATCTCTTCCTGGTCTTAGCAACATGTTCCCACAGTCTGGGTGACGCTCTAACAGAACCTCGGCTTCTGTACGAGAGACAGGCCTGAAACAACTGATCCAGACAGAACACACACACACATACACTCAATTAATACACAAGTTACCGTATTTTCCGCACTATAAGGCGCACCGGATTATGATAATAATAACCTTTTATTTTATAAAGCGCCTTTAAAAGTAGCTTCTCAAAGCGCTATAAGGCTTAGTCTCAATTACGGGCTCTATTTCTGTACTCGATCAACACATAAGGCACACCGTGTTATAAGGCGCATATGGTTGTTACGCCAACCAAAGTCGCACAACATTTTTACAGATTTTGGAACTCAGTCCACACATAAGGTGCATCGGATTATTAGGCGCACGGACGAATTTGGGAAAATTTAAGGCTTTTAGGTGTGCTTTATAGTGCGGAAAATAGGGTAAATGGATTTGCTGACAAGTGAATATGATAATCTAATAAGTAATAAAATATGCAGTAATAGGAAAATAATCAACAATGGTTGATGCTGTTTCCACCTTAATGTGGATAATTTTCCTATTGCAGCACATCCTAAAGTGTTTTATACTGCTCATACTTACACTGGAGACTAGTGGAGACTAATAAACCCTAAATAGACATCTTTTTGCTGAAATCTTCACCTTCATCATTTTCCTTTCTCAAATACAAACATTAATACAGCACATTAATATAAACCTGTGATTTCCTTATAGCTGGCAGGACTGTCAGAACTGCTGTTAGAAAACGAATCAACACCTTCCGACCAATCAGAATCGCGAATTCGACAGCATTTCGGTATAAGCAAAAATACACAAAACAGTCCCCTACGAAACTATTGGAACAGCAAGACCAATTCATTGTTTTTATTAACTACTGAAGACCTTTGGGTTTGAGATCAAAAGATGAATATGAGAAAAGAGTTTAGAATTTCAGCTTTTATTTCCTGGTGTTTATACATAGATGTTAAACAAAAGCGGAAGGCTTTAGACTGGCCAAGTCAACCAACAGACCTTACCCCACTTAAGCAGCATTTCACCTCCTCAGAGGAGACTGAAGGGAGAACACCACCACCCCCCACCCCCAGAACAAACAAGAACTGAAAGAGGCTGCAGTAAAAGCATTATAAAAGAAGAAACCAACAATTTGGTGAGGTCAGGGAGTCGCAGGCTTGATGTAGTTACAGAAAGCAAGGGATTTGCAACCAAATATTAAGTGTAATTTACTTGAATTTACTTAGAGTTTTTATTTCCTATACTTTTGCTCACATAGAAATTGGGTGGTCTGATAGAGAATGTTCTATTTTTATGCTGTGTAACACATCTAGATCTAAACACCAGAAAATACAAGCTGAAATCCTAAACTCTCATCTCATATCTGTCTTTAATCTCAAACCCAATGTCTTTGGTGTATAGCACAAACAAATGAATTGGCCTTTCCAATTCACTGTCCTATCCTGTCACCCCCTCCCCCCATATTTCATGCCTTGTAATAAAAGAATGAAAATTTTAATAACAGAATTTCATTTAAAAATCAACCAAATAAGCTTATCAGCCGTCTTGTTCCTCTTGACCTTATGAGTGGAAAAGTTTCCCATTTGATTTTGATTCTAAGTGTCACTAGAGAATAAGGTGAAGATAGAAATTCTACAGAGAATTTATAACCGGAGTAATTGTACATACAATTAAACAAACAAAAAGATGAAGAAAAAAAAGATAACAGTTGAACAAAAATGATTATTATTATTATTATTATTAATAACCATTTTCATTCTTTCTTTGAACCATGAATATGCAAACGACAGCATCCCTTGACGAGGAAATACTTACGCAGGGATCTCTCCTACAAGAGGGAGGGAGAGGGGAGAGGAAGGAGCTCTTGAGAGTGATCGAGCTCTTCTTCTCTGTCTCTCTTTCTCCACCACCTCCTTTAGCATGTGCAGTTGCCCGGGCAGCAGGGTTAGAGTCGTGGGCACTGCCAGCTGAGGACCAGATGAAAGATAGAAACATTGTTCATTTATTCAATTCATTCATTCCCTTATCAGCACCCTGATAATGTAGCGTTTGTGTATGTCAGCACTTTGGATTTAAACCGAAACAAAGGCAGTAAGGTCAAAACGCAGAATATCGAAGCTTTAATTCAAGGCTTTGGATATCCAGATTTGTGTTTTATTTTCTGAGCCCTCGTTTGAATAGCATTAGTTGTAGCATATGAGGAACTAATGTAACTTTAAATCATTTATCTTGATTTTAGTGGCACATACTGCTTTCTGCATTCAAAAAAGATTTTTGGCACCTCTACGAATTCATTGGAGAAAAATGTACAACTCTAATTCTGAGTAAGTTGGGACAGTATGGAAAATGCTAATAAAAACAAAGGAGTGATTTGTAAATGTATTTTGACTTGTATTTAAACAACAACAACAACAAACAAAAAAAATGTAAAGACAATGTATTTGATGTTTTAACTAATCAACTGCATAGTTTTTTTGAAGGTAAACAGTTATTTTGAAATTGATGCAAAGTTGGGACAGGGGCAATTTAGGACTAATAGCAATGTAACAAGTTGAAATAAGAAGATGATGTGAAACAGGTGAGGCAATCGTATAATCATAGTATATAAGGAGCCTCCAAAAAAGGTCTAGTCCTTCAAGAGCAAGGATGGGTCGAGACTCACCAACCTGCCAACACTTTAAGAAGAACATTCCCCAAAATCAAATTGGTAGGATTTTGGGCATTTCACCTTCTACAGTCTACAATATAATTCAAAGATTCAAGGAATCCATTCAAGTCTTGGTGTGTAAAGGGAAAGGCCAAAAACCACTTCTGAATGCGTGTGATCTCCGATCCCTCCGACGTCATTGCCTTAAAAACCGTCATGAGTCTGTAATGGATATCCGAACACTATATAATAATTCGAGATGCGGAATTTCCATGCCGTTTTATAAATTAAAGATATAGCCAAAGCAGCTGGCATCTTCATTGATGCTTGTTATGCACCACAAGGCAACTGAAAATGACCTCAGAATCATTAAAAGGACCATTGAGTATCAAGTGCTCAACAGATTACAAATACTCAGACAGTCTAAATAGAATATTAAAAAAATAATACCTCAAAAGGTTTTACCATGCAATACAAGTAAACAGAAAAACAGTTATGATTTGATGCTCTGAACAAAGTCATGAACACATGATTTGTAGAAAGATGGTGGCATGGGCCCCTCTACAGTAGCTGCTATGGGAACTGAATTATAAGATTTTGTTTTAATGACATATGGCACACGAGCACCAAAAGGAATGAATAGCATGTCATAATGAAACTGCTCAGATCGAATCAAAAAGCCTTAAAGCTCAATGAGGCTGTGCAATGGCTGGGGAATTTCCCAGCACAAAAACAGGATTGTTCTTCACTGGCTAAGTCAATCAGCTGACTGGAATGCAACCGATGATCTCACTCCAAGTAAGACTGAAAGCCACAAAAACTAGTAGGAACTTGAATTTTGTTTTAAACCACAACAAAAGACTTCCATATTCCAGGTCATGATCCTAAAATAATAGCGAGTTATTTTGTATGCATCACCCAATACTGACATTTTGCCTTTTAATTGTTAACATCAAAAAGTACGGTACAAAACAGAGCCAATAAATGTGCTCATCAACAGTACGGTATGGTGAAGGAGATAACCCAAAGTAACCACAAGTCAAAATAAAGACCACTGAATGCTTTAAAGAACTTTTTATTCATCCATCAATTTTCTATACTGCTTATACTACACAGGGTCACGGGGGAGCCTGGAGCCCATCTGAGGGAACTCAGGGAGGGGACACCCTAGATGGGGTGCCAACCCATCGCAGGGCACAATCACACACATTCATACATTGCAGACAATTTGGAAATGCCAATCAGCCTCCAATACATGTCTTTGGACCAGGGGAGGAAAATGGAGTAACCTGCAGGAAACCCCCAAAACACAGGGAGAACATTCAAACTCCACACACACAGTGAGGAGGCAGGAATCGAACACCAACCCTGGAGGTGCAAGGCAAATGAGCTAACCTCCCCACAAATGAACAAATATGATCAATTTGATTATGATCAAATTATGATTATGATCAAATATGATCATGAATGTGATTATGTTGGCCTACTATATGACATTTCTGAATTTCTACTTTGTTATGCTCTGTTCTGTCATATAACAAAAACTTATTACTTATGCTATCTATCTATTTGTCATTATATATATATATATATATATATATATATATATATATATACACATACACACACATACATACACACACACACAGAGTGGTACCTCGACATACAAGTTTAATTCGTTCCGTAACCTTTCTCGTATGTCAATTTGCTCGTATCTCAAGCAATTTTCCCCATTGAAATTAATTGACATGCCATCAATCCATTCCAGCCCCCAAAATGCCACCCCAGTTGTTTTTGTTACGTGTTTTTGAATAAGAAAAATGCGTTTATTGATTATTAAAAATTACTCCTTCTGTTTAAGCACAGTACAGATCATTGAAGTACTGTACTACGCCCGTACTGCCTTGTCAAGTCAATCACTCGCACACCTTGCTCATGTTTTCCTATGATTTCACGCTTTAATTCAATAGACACCATCTTCTTCTGAGCACTGACCTTTCTACTCACTTTCTTCGGACCCATGGTTATAAAAAGAAATGTGATATAGTACTGTAAATTTACAAAAAGCACAAAACGCGAGCACAACTTTTCAATGATGCTTCGACAGCGAGGCAAACAAGCATATACAGTGGTGTGAAAAAGTGCTTGCCCCCTTCTTCATTTCCTGTTCCTTTGCATGTTTGTCACACTTATGTGTTTCGGAACATCAAACCAATTTAAACAATAGTCAAGGACAACACAAGTAAACACAAA
>JAFFST010047446.1:0-28115 GCA_022414735.1 Noturus placidus
ACGACGTCTCTACAAGAAATCTCACTTCCATTCATTTAATTACCAAAGACGTAAGGAACTGATGTAGACAATCAGTTTTATACGTGTGACTATATAAACACAGTCTATGAACAAAGAGTGCTGAACAAAACTCGCATGAAGGCAGAAGTTTCTGTCCGACCGGCAATGAAAGTCGGGATATATAGTTCCAGATTGATAGTTCCGTCTACCAGAAATTATGATTGGTGTGGTTAGTAGATTATGAATAATAAATTCATAAATTAGTCGTGTATATTAATATTACGACACATTTGAGCCGTTGGATAAATTAAGTTAATCCACATCAAGCACAAGAACTAAACATTTTCGTTGTAGAACTACAATGAGTGTTTTAAATTATTTAAAAATACAATAATTCAGCCTTTAAACATGAGTTTAACACGTTATACGTCAGGCTTCCAATAAAGACAGCTGTCTTTCTACGATTTTTTTTTTAAAACAGAAAATAAATGACTTTACTGTGCGGTAGTCAGGTACAGTTAGGTTTAAAACTGCAGACAAAAGTCGGAGTATCGAGTTTAGTTTTCTGAAAGTCTGTAAAAGACTTGTACAAAATACACACTGGTCCTGTATGAAGAATTAAAAATCTTTTTCAGCAGTGAACTGTGAATTCAGTGAGACCATAAACAGCTTAAATGCAGAAACTCCACAAACAAATTAAGTATAAATATAGCGTCCACTTCATGTAATTAACTCACACCACAAACAGACAGATGTACAGTCATTATCTTTATTTGACAGTATAAAGAGGGGGTGCACCGTTCCCAGAAGTACTGCAATAAGTGGTAAATGGCGCACTCATATAGCGCTTTTATCCAAAACGCTTTACACTGTGTCTCATTCACCCATTCACACACTCACTCACTCATACTAATGGTAGCAGGCAAGGCGCTAACTTGCCATCGGGGTCAACTTGGAGTTCAGTGTCTTCCTCAATGACACTTCAGCATGTGGAGTCATGTGGGCCAGGAATCGAACCGCCAACCCTACGGTTAGTGGACAACCCACTCTACCACCTCAGCTACAGCCGCCCCAATACCGGGTCGATGCGTGGACTGGACAGAGCAAGCCCCTATTCCATCTCCCTGTTCCAAAAATCTATTTAATATATGTTCCCCGGGTAGGGGACGTATCAGATATTAAACTGATAACAGATTTTTCTTTAGAAAAAATTTTATTGTCACTTTTTTCCTTCACATTCACGATGTACACAGATTTTTTCTCTGTTCACAGACAACATTTGTGATAAATAAACTTAGATGAAACATACAGAAAACTAATGGAAAGAGTCTCGGGAATCTACACTTTGTAGACAGTATTACAGTTTCTTGTTAATCTGTCAACCTGGGTTTTCTTTTAATCATCTCTTTAGCTTCAAAAGAGAGAAAGAGGAGTGGTGTGGATTCGGCGCACTCCTCTTGTACCTCCAGCATTTTGGGGTTGGACTGATTGGCAGCATCCTTTGGGAAGATGTAGTCGTAATATTCTTCCCATCCTGCGTCCGACCAATCCTCTGCCGTGAGCTTCCGCCACTCCTTCACCTTCTCGGGCATGAGCTTCTTTACTCGGTCCTTGTTGGCCACGGTGCCGAACACCTCCTCGAACTTGTTCCATGCCTCGAGCAGCATGAGCCTCTTCCCTTTCTCCTCACATGTGTGCAGGCTGCAGTTAGCTTCCTCATAGACCTGCCTGCAACGCTGCAGTCGCTCCTCACCTTCAATCGACAGCTCAAAATGTGCATAACAGATCCATGCCTTGACGTGCTGTGTGCGCTGCAAGAGCCTCTTATAAAGCCCACGCGCGTTCTCATACTCTTCCTGCTCAATTTCAAAGTCGATATAAGATTGCCAGAGCACCTCTGGCATGTCGAGGCGAGGCTTACTAATACCAAGATCGAATATGGCCCACACTCTTTCGATTTCTCCCAGGTTCGTCTCCACCTCGGCTAACTTGATCCAGGTGGTGTAGTTCTCCGGGCTGAACAACAGGTACTTCTCGAAGAGCTTCCTGCAACGGGTGAACTCTCTGAGCTGCAGCTCCAGCTCGATGTAGCCCTTAAACAGCTTGTTTTTTTGGGTATTTCCCAATGCTTGTGTCTAGGATTCCTCTGGATTTCTGCAGGTTCTTCTGGCGGACTTCAAACTGGCCGTAGAGCAGCCAGATTTTAGCAAAGGTGAACTTTTTGTGAGGGATGAGCTTCAGACATGCCTGATACACCGGTCTCGCTCTTTCAGGGTCCTTGACCTCCAGCTCCTCAAAGCGAGCGTAGTTGATCCACAGGTAAATGTAGCCTCTCCAGTGTATCTTCTTCGTGATTGGGGGAACGTTGGCGATGGCTCGTTCATACACCTCTCGGACCGTGTCGGCGTCGCTGTCGCTCTCCACCAGCAGCAGGTAATCGAACCAGGCGTCGTAGTTGTGTGGGTTTGCCTTAACTTCCTCCTCATACTGAAATCTCCTCTCGCTGACAATGACGTCCTCGATTCCTTTTCTGTCTCCGAACTTCGTCTCAAACACTGTGAAGTTCTTGAAAATTTTCTGTGCCTCGTCCTTGGGGATTCTGTCCAGGGCGTACTTATAGTTCTTCTGAAAACGCTCAGGCTTTGCCAATTTCGGTATTTTCTGCTTCCCTGCCGCAGTGGACGCCATGCCTCAAAAAAAATATATTATCTTAAATATTTAATATTAAATATTATCTTACCACACCCAAAATGAAGAGAAAGTGAGTTTACAGCATTCAATTCGTTAACTCAAATACAAAACACTCAACACTATTCTACCAAAGCCAAGTTTTCCACCATAACGTTTTGGTAGGGGCCAACTCCAAGCAGGTTATGTAGCCGAAGCGTCTCATTACCAAGGTTATCAAAAGTCAGGAAGTCTGTGACGTCAACGTTCGAACTTCGATAGTCTATGTTTATGTTTCCATCTCTTGTGAGCAGCCAATCATAGCGAAGAAGGCAGGACTTGACCAAATAGGGTGGGGAACTTCAGCCAGGGAGAAAAGTTATGACGTGAACTACATGGATGTCAAGGTGTGCAGCTTGAACAGCTTTTCTTTCAAAACATTTGTCACTTTTTTCCTTCACATTCACGATGGACACAGGTTTTTATCGTAAAAAAAAATCTGTGCAGTTTTCCCTCAGCCTCCCACTACCACACGCAGACAAGATTCCCACAGGTGGGGAAGTCGCAGTGGTCAGCACAGCCGGAGTGCAATGGCTGTGCCTTCCCCCGAGTTAACACACACACACATCCCCGCCAGGTAGTAAGAGCTGCCTCGCTAGATCTCGTTCACTTGATGTTGGCGGTTCGATTCCCGGCCCATGTGACTCCACATGCCGAAGTGCCGTTGTGCATGACACTGAACCCGAAATTGCTCCCGATAGCAACTTAGCACCTTGCATGGCAACTCGGCTACACTTGGTATGTGTGAATGAGATACAGTGTAAAGCCCTGTTGATAAAACTGCGCCATTTACCATTTAAAAAAGAGGCCGAGAAGCGCGATCTCATTCGCGCGATTTCATTCGCTTGATTTTAGTCAAAACGCCAAAAAGTGATACTGACTGTAGCACCCAACAAACAGGGTGGTTCTACAGGACGATAAACCCGAGGACGGCAAAGGCTAATTACTCATATTGTATAATAAATCAGTTTCAAACATGACAAATATGGTTTACTCTGGTTTTAATATGGTTTACTCTAATATTAGCGAGCAAAAGGAGATTTAAGCGTCAAGTAACACCAAAACAAAAGGGAAAAGATAATGAATGCAAAACAATGACCAATCAGAGACGAGAACACAAAATCTTCTGCACTACAAACTCACACTGGTTTAGAAAGTAGTTTCCAAACAAACATTTAAACTGGATAAATATCCTTCCAAAGTAACGACCAACACGAGACAAACCAAACGTGGAATTTAAAAAGATGTTAAACTTGAACTGACTTGTATAGCATTGCCTCTCAGTGGCCAAATGTAGTATTGAAGGAGAAAATAAAAGCAGGGGAAAACGTCTATAAGCATATTACCTATAACTGTAAAACTTTTTCACGAGGATTTCGTGGCGAAAATAACCTAAACTTGTGCGCATTTATATTAATAAATGTAATCTAAACACAGCGTAAGAGGTCAGAATGACCAAACACGTACTGAATGCAAATTTCACCAAAATACTTATTGTAATTACCAAGAAAACCTTCATGTTTGCTGGTGGTACAAAAAGTGAACATTTTTAACAATAAAAATTCTCTCTACTTTTCTAAATCACGAGCAACGTTCTCCGCAGCCCCAAATTTACTTAAAAGGAAAATAAGTTCGTCTTTACACATGCATCACTCACCCGGCATTTTCAAACACCACTTTATACAGACCTGCTTGGCCATATTCAGCACTACCTGCCTTCATTTCATTTATTCTGGACATGCAGTATTTACCACCATAATGCGTTTAAGGAAACTTATGTCCCCTAACACCCCATAAAAAAAATTAAAACACACTAACACACTATCGCGAGTATCTAAAGGACAGTCTCAATCCAAACTCTGACAGTAAAATTTTGAGTAAGAAAAACCATACAAGTCTGTGTTACAGCTTGCCACTCTTACTATTTGCACGTATAAAGTAAATAGCTTTAATTACTGTATTTATTAGTCATGGTATAGGAAAGTTAGTAAAATATGTAGCCTTTCTTTGAAAATTGGCATCCCCTGCTGCTATAGAATCTAGCTCATCTCTACAACAGCGCCACCTAGAGCTTTAATTCATGTCCAACAACATTATGATTATGTTTTTTAATTACTGCTACAAATTAGCACACAGGCTCACATCTCTGATCCTAGAATACCCCCTGTCCTCTAACCCTAAGTGTTTAGTTAAAAAAAAAAAAAAAAAGCACAGGGGAATAAGCTATTTGGGTTGAACTCTTAATCCAATGTCAATCACTGAAAAAATTGTCTGGAGGAAAATGCATTAACCAGAAATCTTCCTTTTTTTTAAATAGATCCCCTTGGATGAAAATATTTACAAACGAATCAAAAGATTAACGACATTTTCAGACCAAATATATCCACAGACAGAAATCTCCATTTCACTACAAGAACACCCAGTTGCCTCCTCTGTGAACATGATTTCTTCAAATGTGTTGTTAACCAACATCACCTTGTTGTTTTTAGAAAATTTATTTTACTCAATCACATTAAACTCACACCCACCTTCCAATTCTTTTTTCCTCTTGAAAATGCCATCCAGACACATTTTTGTCGGTTTCCAGAAGAAAGTTACTGTCTAGCTCTGCACTGAATAAATGTAAATCAATATTGTTTATTTGTTAAAAAAAACTGATAATATTCACTGAAACCTGTATAAGCATTCAGTATTTTGTTAAGGTTAGTTCAGCTACGTTCTCCAGTACTTAGTGTCGCAGACCACACATCTACCAAAATATGAGTAGGCAGTGTAGCAGACCACACATCTACCAAAATATGATAAAAGTGGTGCAGCTTCAGGTTTCATTATGGATTCATGTAAACTGTTATGAACTGAAATGCAGAGTTGCAATATATTTGGGATAAATGCTCAAGTGAGGAGTAAAAGGCACATCCTTATTACATTAGGCAGTGATTAGATAAATATTTTTTTAGTAACAACAAAGGGATTTTGATCCAGGAATGTCGTACATGAAGAAATCACATTCACCAGATCTCCTGATTGTGCTCTTTGTTGACATGGTCATAGCATGGTTGGTTCTTAGCTGTATAATAATTTCAAGTTAGCATTAAAAAATAAATTCTTTTTACAAGTAAATTAATAATGCCATATATACAACCACACTATATGGCCAAAGGTTTGTGGACACCTCACAATCACACCCATATGTGGGCCTTACCCAAAACGTTGCCACAAAGTTAGAATCACACAATTGTACAGAATGTCTACGTATATAGCATTACAATTTCCCTTCCCTCAACCTCACTGAACACCTTTGGGGTGCACTGGAATGCAAACTACGCCCCAGGCCTTCTTGCCTAAGATCAGTGCCTGAGCTCATCCACGCTCCAAATTCTAGTGGAAAACCTTCCCATTGGAGTAGAGGTTATTATAATAGCAAAGGGAATCTGGACATCTGAAATGAGATGTTCAAAAAGCACATATGAGTGTTATGGTCAGGTGTCCACAAACCTTTGGCCATATCTAGAGTGTATCTACTCTATACTGCTGAGAATCTGGCCTTCAGCACCTACTCCATCTTTATCTATACAGCCAATACCAGCAGCAGTGATGAGATCAGTACAAGTACTTCACAAAAACTATATTATTTTTGGCAATTAAAGTTGCCTGAGGGGTTGCCATCTTTTCCTTACTCACATCTAGTGCTACATACTGCCATAATGCATATATCTGAAGTCAGTTCACAGGTTTTTATTTAAATTGAAACAAGTGTATTTCTTAATCACGCTCAGACTAACACAAAAACTCTGACTTTAGTACAGTGAGATCAGGGGAGAGCGCGAACGCAGTCCCCCACTACCACAAATTATGCAGTCGAGATTCCCACATTTGGGGAATTCGCAGGGGTCAGCACAACCGGAGTGCAATGGCTGAGCCTCGCCCTGGGTGAACCACCTTCATGATCATGGTATCTCCCCTGCCAGGTAAGTATGAGTTACAGCAGTAGCGGCTGCCGACTGCACCACAGCACACACTGTTCACCATCATGGTGAACAATATTACACTAAACATTACACAAACATCTGAAGCGAAAACACTGTAGTCTACACGTGCTGCAAAATAATACTACCTTAACTAAACATAACGCCGTGTGACGGTCTATTTTCTTAACAACAATTCGAAAACATACTTCCCATGATGCACTGCTTCTGAATATGTAATGAGAGCAACAATGTTCAGGAAACTGACTTTTTTAAAAAAAAAAAAATCGAAACATGTACACTAAAATCACAACAGCAAGCTCAGAAGAAGCACTGTATTGCTACACGGTAAGCAATAAGAGACGGCAAAAATATTGAACAATTTTATTAAGGTTGTTTGAAAGTCTCGCTACAGTTCGCCCCGCCCCCTCGGGCGGAGAGTTATGGTCGAAACAAAACGACTTCTCTAAAAGAAATCTCACTTATAGTCATTGTTTTAACGAACAAATGAGTCCGATTTGAACGGTATGGAATTACAAGTTACTGTATAACTGACTATATAGCTACAGTCTACGAAAAGGGCTGCTAAAGAAATACGCATAAGAGCGGAAGTTTCTGTCCGACCGGAAATAAGAGTACTGATACATAGTTCCGGATAGATGGTTCTGTCTGCCACAAATTATGATGATCATTGCGTTAATTTATTACCCATAGTTTACCAACCGTATAATTTATCAATCTGTTGTATCAGGACTACAATTTGGGTTTTATTTTACTCACTATTAATACAATAATTTATACTTTAAACATGCTATCGACACTTATAAATCAGGCTGCCTTGGAGATCATGAGACTTCACTTGATAGTCCATTAAAATAATATATTTGTTTTACATATGATAATACGTTTTTGTGCTTTTGTCGGGTACTTTTTTAAAGTCGTATAAAGAAATTAGCTATAATTACTCTACTTATTAGTCACGATATGCGAAATTTAGGAAAAATGTAGCCTTTCTTTAGAAATTGCCATCACGTGCTGCTCTAAAATTGAGGTCAGCTCAGCAACAGCGTCCATCCATCCATCCATCTTCAACCGCTTACTCCTTTTCAGGGTCACGGGGGAACCTGGAGCCTATCCCAGGGAGCATAAGGCGGGGTACACCCTGGACAGGGTGCCAGTCCATCGAAGGGCACAATCACATACACACTAAATACCATAATTTATTTCAAATTACTGCAATAAATTAATACACAGGCTCACAACTCTGGTCCTGGAGTAACCCTGTTCTGCACAGTTTAACCTTTTCCTGCTATAACATAATCACTTCAAATCAGGGAACTTTTATTTGGGGTCGTCCATATATTACGTCATCAAAGGGGGGAAGGCGGGGGTATGATGACGTCTGATGTCGAAGGGAGGTGGGGGTTCACGGACGTGATAACGTCATCAATGTATTTGCATCTTCCCCGTTATTAGTGTCACCACTGTCACGTTCATCATTTACTACCGAAATAGGATGTGCTTGTGACGTCAGTATTTCTGTGGTTTTTTTAACAAAGTACAAAATATTATTAGATAACTCCCGACAACACATGGCAGCCCCAGACCCCCTAAAAGTAAAAGTAAAAAAGTAAAAGTGTACATCTAAGATGATGATGTCATCATGGGGGGGTAAAGGGCCTGATGACGTTAGGTGACATGGGGGGAGGGGGGGGGTTTAAAAATGGCTGAAAATTTGATGACGTAATATATGGACTACCCCTTTGGCTTAATAGTTCAATTCTGAGCAAGGAAAACACAGGAACAAGGTGTACTCTAGGACCAGGGTTAAGAACCTGTTGATTAACAAAGGTATTCCTAGTGTTAATTCTGTTTCTTTGTCCTTTTCTATGCTCCTCTCTGCCTGTTAGTCACAATGAATGAGGTCTGACTACCCTTTAAAGCTTACCTTTTTTCAATGTAATACAAGCCATTACTCCTTGCAAGCAGGTCTCCGTGGGTGATTAGTATAAACTTTAGTTTCCCACAAATTGTCCATGTTTTTTAAACAGTAGAGATTCCTCATTTATAGTTAAACTAATGAGCTCCATTACAGTGTGGTAGCTAACCAATATCACAGCTATAATCATAAGCATCTGAGCTATCAGTGAAAATTACAAACCATCAATAGTGTTAAGTATGGACTTAAATGATCCTCATTCAAACTATTTACCGGTCTGTGTACATCATCATTTGAAGTGTCAGCAATGTACATTTACATGGCTGTAAATATGTGTCCTGTAAAATTCCCAGTATAAAGGAAATTGTCTGTTGGGTGTTATTGTGTTTTAATATTATGACTTTGGATAAACTCGTTCTGTTCTTATGTCCTCTGTGCAGATTTCATAGAAAGTGATCTGTTAGATTACTTGCTGTGGAGATTCCCAGGACCTTTACAGTAAAGACAAGGAACACAATTTCATGGTAAATAAAGTTTATTTTCAATACTATGCAGATCAAACGATTATCCCTAAACATTGTTAAGCAATGCAGTATGGTATTCTGCACTTAATTGATTTGCTTTTACTTGCCAATATACTTTGCCGAGTGCCTTAATCCCAAAAGAGCCAACTCAACAAAGGACTTTACCAGAGATGTTCTGTGGATCAGATGTTGTGTCTCATCTGTCTCAAATGACTTATTAAGTCTCTCTTGCATGTACACAAGTCCCAGGCTGGTGAATGTTCAATAGCAAAATCCCATGGCAAAAATCCACAAACTAGTCTAATAAAACCATTCCCTAAATTATTTATCAAGAAAACTAATTGCATTTTATATTTATTATATATTTAGATAAAATAACATTTCTCTGTGTGTCTATTTTGACAGAATTATATTTAGCATTCTATTAGAACTTTAAGAAAAATGCAAAAAATATAGATATTAGACACACTTCTCTCATTTCTCATCTCACACACATACACACACAGAATAGTACCAATATTCCTCTGAATGAAGCTCGGGTACTCTAGCGCTGTCATTCTAAAGGTAGGATAGATGGCCCATGACATGTTGTCCATAGATGTAGCAAGGCTGTGTGCTTTCAGCATTAATATTTTATTGTTATAATTTTAAAAAATATATTTTCTAAATAGTAATTGCTATCAAAGTTGTTAGAATTATTATTTAGCTGTTACAGTTCTATGTATAATTGTACATTTTAATGTGAGGAGTATATTTTTATGGGAAGTTGTTTATGTCCTAGGCAACATTGTGGTGCAACACGTAACTCCATGGTCCTCGGTTCAGGCTTGAGTTTATGTTACTGTCTGTATGGAATATTGCATATTCTCCCTGCGTCTGCATGTGTTTCCTTTGGGTTCTCTAGTTTTCTCGTATGTCACTGGGTGAACTGGCAACTCCTGATTGACCCTAAGTGCAAATGTGTGTGCATGGTGACCTGTAATTGAAAAAGTTCTCAAAGCTATATTAATGCCTCATGGCAAGGGTTCCTGGGATTGACTCCAGATCCAGGATAAAGCAGTTACCCAACATGGATGGATGAATGAATAGTAGTAGTGTGCAAACAATTCTGGATTTGTAAGGGGTAAATTCTGCTTCTAGTTGTTCAGGTGGTACTCCAGAAGCAGGGCTGGGTCTAGATGAAGACTCCAGTCCACTTAGGGGCGCCTCTATCCAAATAAATATATAACAATGTTTCCGCAGCTCCTCACTGCACGAAGCAGAAAATGAAGGCGCTTTGAAAATGAACAGACAGAGATGAAGCATATATATCCGAAATCAAAACACCCTGTTCGTCATTAATTCGTGTTGAAGCCGAGCGAGAGTTCGTTTCATTTGGCTGGGTAAGACCTTTTATTGGTGTTTAGAAATCTGGTTTATTTTCCTGCCGTTTGTGGAAAATAAAGAAGAGCTAGGTTGAATACCAATTGAATCCACTGCGGATGTGTAGTGTACTAAATGACCCGTAGAAGCAATTGTTTTTAGCATATGTAGTGCACTAATATACGGAGCAGTGAGGCGTGTGGGATTCAGCCCTCATCTGTCTCTTTGCTAGCTAGCTAGCTACCTAGGCTACAGTTGTTAGCTCATGAGCTAGTTTGGTTAGCCAGGTAGTTTTACACTCGGGACGTCATTTTAAAATAATTAAATTAGCTAATGTAGCTAACTTAATGGGCGCAAAAATGATTTTAAAGTCAACTTTCGTTCATTTGTTTGCTATAAGCTTTGGTATAGCTTAATTAAACATACACAGCATTGACAGCAGTTACTGGATTTTGTTTATATTTTTTTTTCCAGTGTTCTTATCTCTTATTTGGCACCAACTGCTTTAAACAAAGCTCAACAATAATAATTTTAATAAATAAGTTTTTGATGTGCACAATGTTTGTGTACAATTTCTCTTAACTGGAACTAAGAGGCCCAAACCTGTTCCAGCATGACCATGCCCTTGTGAACAAAGTTTGCTCCATGAAGACATGGTTTGCCAAGGTTAGCATGGAAGAACTCTAGTGTCCTGCACAGAGCCCTGACCTCAATCCCACTGAACACTTCTGGGATGAACTGGAACGCTGACTGCACACCAGGCCTCCTCACTCAACATCAGTGCCTGACCTCACTAATGCTCTTGCAGACATCCCACCTCTCCTGGAAATTTATACAATATCCCAGAGACCAGAGAATGGCGATTTCCCAATATGGGTTCTTATGCGAACTTGCGTCCATGTGTACTCCTTGTTCGTCATCATCCACAGCCGAAGTTCAATTCCAGTACTCAAGGACGCAAGTACTGGGGATGCATGAAGTTACCTGGATGTGTTCTTAATATTGAGGATGCATCTGATGCAGACCTGAGCACACCGAACCCGCTCTAAGTTCCAAAATTCATTGCAGCACAACAATAGCAGATGACCCATGCTTGTTTTAACAACTTTAACGACAATAATCTAAGTAAATCTAAATGTGCATCTAATATGAATTATTTTTATATGATTTAGATTGAGATATGAGGTGGTTGAAGTCAAATGAATCCTTCAGAAGTATTTTAATTAAACTATGCTAGCTTCCATCCTGAGGGAATGAATGGTAAACTTGTTAGCTTAGCTTTTCGTTAACATCAGGTCGCAGTTGCAAACAGAGCTTACTACATTAAAACATGCTTAATTAATTTTTGGTTGCTCAGCCAGTTCACAGTAAATGTATTAACCAGCTGAAAAAGATGAGGACCCTTTTCAATTACTAGAAATGTGCTGAGAAACCGCCTCTGCAGAGCCCATCTACTATTAGAAATCGTCTATTTTATCAATTCTAAGAACGCAAAGAACAGACTCGTGTTCTCGTGAGGACCGTTTTTATCAGGCTACCGTGGAAGAACACGTTGGAAGCACAGGAGGACACAGAATGTGTCTTTGAGAGTATTGAGATGTGCTGTGAGCTTCCTGACCATCCGAGCACATTTCTAGAAGTGGGCGAGAGACATGACGTAACGAGAGTGACCGAAAGCGTATCCTATTTGGTGTCTCTTTTTGCTAACTAGACCGATCAGTTTTCTGTGGGTGGGTGGGTCAGTCTCTCTCTTTCATATCAGTTCAGTGTCACTGTAGTGTCTTCCCATGGCAGAGTGTCCAAATGAAAGAAAATACATAACGCACTTCGCCCTAGCCTACACTAAAGCGTATCCCTGCTTAACAGGGGTCAAAAATAATAATTTGCTCACTGCACTGTTTGCAACAGCAACTTTTCGATTTCCCATGGTGGGTTAAATGTTTGTAAAAGACATGTTGAGGTGAAATTAACAGGCGTCATTCAGGGGAAATACTGTGGCAGAGCCAAGAAATATATGGGTGGGGGGTCTGGCTGTTGTTCAGAGACTCCAGTTATCTAAGCATGAATCATTGCATATTGTCTGTTGTTGTTTATCTGGCCATGTGAGTTTACGTAAAATATTTAGCTGAAGGATGCTCGGTAAAGAGACCATCCACAGGACTACTGACATTATGTCATAAATGAATTATCAAGGAATTGTATGCAACAGGACCTTCCCAAATTTTATGTGAAGTCCCCTGATGTAGAGTATATTGTAAGTGCAGTTGTATAGGAATTAATTTGTAATTCAGGTCTATGCAGCTGTAGTGCAAGTAGGAACTATCTAGTGCTTCTTAAGTTAGGCCTATGAGTAAAATGTCCTGCCTGGTCTGTCTTCATATTCTGATTTAGGACTGAGTTAGCGTTTCTGGATGAGCATGTCTCTTGCACAGCGAGTGCTCCTCACCTGGATCTTCAGCCTCATCTTCCTCATCATGCTGGTCCTCAAGTTGGATGATAAAATCCACTGGAACTGGTTCCTCGTCTTTCTTCCCGTCTGGACATTCGACACCATTCTCATGCTCATGCTCATTGTGAAAATGGCTGGCCGCTGTAAGCCAGGCTTCGACCCGCGCAACGCAGGCGACAACTTGAAGAAGCGAGTTTGGTACCTGGTGGCCATTTTGTTAAAGCTGGCTTTCAGTCTGTTGCTATGTGCCAGGCTACAGGATCTGACTAACATCTGGCTGAGTTTCATTTGTATCCCTCTGTGGGCTCTTCTTATTGGTGCCATGGTGGAGCTCGGCTACAACGTCTTCCACTTCTGAAGAGACTGAGCAGGAAGTTGTAAATATAATTTTTGCACTATGTATAACACTCATATAAAAGTGTCCATACGGGATAGATCGACAACACATTTAGGAATCTGCTGCCTAAGAGCAGGAATATCTGTTCCTAAAGATTGAAAAGCTTAATTAATGGACACATTGGTGACTGGTGATGATTTACAGTGATGCTTGATAGTTTGTGAAACCTTTTGAATTTTCTATATTTCTGCATAAATATGACCATCAGATTTTCACACAAGTCCTAAAAGAGGATAGAGAACAAAATTAAACAAATGATCCAATATTGCATACCTGTGAGTTGCAAAAGTAGATCAGGGGACCACCAATTTTAATTTATTTTAAAATTTTAAATAAATCTTGTCTCTTTGGATTACACAATTTCCTCTTTACCCCAAATGCAGGCAATCATCCATGACCTATTTTGTGTATGAAGCATTTAAGTTTTGCACTGGATCTATTAGATAATGATGCTAACAAGTAAAGGGAACTTTATAGCTTCTAGTTTAGCATTGTGCACATGTCATGATTAAAATATTACATTCACCTCAAATGTCAAACTTTTCCTGAGCAATTCCTACACAAAATAGCACACCTACAAATCAAACTGGAATTGTATTATCATCTGGATGATTTTTAACTACAATTCTGTATTCCAGAATGAGAATCTGGATGCAATAAACCTACCTTATTAACTTAAGTTACCACTGGAGCTACATGGTGAAAGAAGCAGGTTTTGAATATGAAACATGTCTTGATTTGTTCCTTCAGAGTGTGTTTAGAGATTTCTCTTTGCAGACATCTTGTTGAATTTTGGGTATTATCACAATTGTTCACTTGTTAAATAATTGTGCAATCATCAAATCCACACTGTAAAATAGTGTTCACTTGATGCTCTCCAACAGTACAAGATTCTTGTCTCTCAGCAGAAACAAATTGCCTGTTCGTGCTTTACATTACTGTAACCCACACTAACATTATTTATTGCAGTAGTGTTAACATTAATGAACCAAAAATCTCAGTTTTAATAAACTCCAAATAGCATTAAGTTTGCACCTGTATTAATTGATTTTGTAAATGCTAAATATACACGTGTTAACAAAAGGTTAATTCCATGCAAAATTTACTAAAGGAACAGTTCAAAAGAAGACAAAAGTCCTCTGTGCTGAAGACCTTGTGTTGGAAAATTTTATGTTACAGATTTACTTCTAACTGTTACAACATTCTGACACTGGAGAATACCAAAATGTTGATAACATTGACATTAATTAATTGTTGATGTTCATGTTAATTTAGTCTACATTGATGTAAAGTGTTACTTGTATTTGAAATAGTTTTAGACATTTCACAAGTACCCAGTGCTGAAAGATTCCTCATACAGGTCTGGTGTCCAGACACAACTTAATTATGATGAACAGTTAAGGGTCTTGCTCAGGAGACCAACTGCGGTTCTTTACTAATGCATTTCCACTAGTAGAGTGCTGGAACTTGCTCAAGGGCCTTGGATTTAAACAAACAACCTTCTGATCAGTAGCACAAAGCCTTAACCACTGAGCCAGCCTCCCCAAAAGAGACAACTTTCCGTTGTCAAAATTATTTGGTTATGTTGGCGCTCAAGCAAGTCAAGTTATTTTACATGACCACCAATGAAAAGGTAAACACACAGTGTTTAAAGATTCAGTGTCTTTCATCTTGCTGGTTATCTTTATCTATGACAGTGTTTTTGTGCTGTGTGTAGACGATGAATGATTTGTTCCCAAAGCCAGAAGTAAAACATGTAAAAATTCTCCAGGCTTCTTGTTGTTTTTAGTCCATTTGTCAGGAAATGTCTACATTTTATGTAATGGTCTAGATTTCTAACTGGTAGAAGCAGATTTTTTCCCTCTTGCACTTTTGGACACTGTTTCTCATCATTTGTTCATTCCAGACACCAAGAGTGGAAACCTGTCTCCATTTCACAGACCGCTTGTTAGTTGCGTTTAACTGGAAAGAATCTTGTTTATATTGGACCACTTATCCAGCAAAGACGTACTAAGTGTCCTTGATGCAATTTATGCAAGTACCTCTATCTATTGTGAATTTTTTGTTTGTTTGTTTTTAGTCTCTTTTCTGTAACTAAAATGAACGTTAACCTTTCTCATAAGAAATATTTGGTCTCTGTGATCTGTTGAAATCAACAGTTTGTTAATGTTTCTATAAAAATCTGGAAATACAGAGCCAAGACGGTTAGCTAATTTTTCATCGTTACAGGCTTTTAGCCTCATTTGAGACCTGGGTAGAGATTTTGCTTTTACAGACTTTGGCTTTTACTGCAGTCAAGTGCTAACATTAACATTCCAGGCAGGACAGTTTGGTTAAGAATCGTTTAGGCCAAATGTGTAAATGCTTGTGTCTTCAGTTCTGTTTCACATGTTGTGGACTCTTTGGATATTGTGAGATGTTTTTTAAACTCTGAGTTATATTGAGTTAAATTGTTGCACTAAGTTTTATTATAGTTTGACGTAAGTATAAATATAATGCTAATAAACAAGGTCGAAATTTTGGTTCAACTGAAATGATAACTACGGGTCTAACTCAATGCAGGTTAACGCAATTGAGTCATAGTGGGGTTTTTATATATATATATATATATATATATATATAATCTCCTGAACATATAATCTAAATAATAATTAATTTACTACATATCATTAGTTTGCAATATTCCAGTAGTTAAAGAGCCCTTCAAATATCCCTTAACTTCACATTCAATCACAGGAGAAATGGTGTAAGTAAAGCTACCCCACATTTCTACAATATTATACACTCATGGTTTTATTTAACTTAACGTAGATAGAATTAACATGATTAATTCAAGCTGAGAAAGTTTGTGTAAATTAGACCCAGTTTTCAGTCTCTATAAAATATTTAAATGACTGTATGTGATCTGGCATTTTATATGAAATATTGCTGTATACTTCACGTTACACATGCTTTACCAGCTGTACACCTACTCAGTGAGGCATCTAATCAGCATTTCATGTGGCAGCAACCTAATACATAAAGCCATGCTGTCATGGTCGAGCAGTTCAGTGATTTAGTCAATTTTTTTTAAATGTAGAAGGAATGTGATTGACTCTAGCGTCAGGGGGGAAAAAAAGTAGTCACAGTCTCAACAAAACTGGACAGTTGCGGAAAATGTTGCATTTCTGCTGTGACATGCATCAGAATTTACCATGAACAAAGATGAAGCACATGTCCTCTAAAACTTGTTCAGCATGCATGACAATAATGTCAGTGAACTCCGGTGGCTTCTACAGTCACTGTGTCTAATACAGAACCTTAACGATGCAAGTGGAACAGAAGATTTATGGCATAAATGTGCAGCATATATGTGATCCCATCATGTTGACCTGGGCGAGAATGCCTGTTTCTACCTCCATCAGTCCATGCCAGGAAGATTTTAGGCTTGGAGCAAATTGGAATTTTACAGAGTATTATGAATGATATGTGGCTATAGCACAAGCACACTATTCAGGATGACGGAAACATGAACTGAGGCTTTTTGTTGATCTGTTAAAAAATTTATTTGAATGACTTCATTCTACATTATACCAGCTCTGATGTAGTCATAGAAAACCTTTAGAGTGTATTTAAAAAAAAACGTGTTTATCCTATTACATCATTACCAGTTTGCTGTGGACGAGTGGTTAGCTTAGAAGAAATACGAGCACAGAAATTGAATAAAAAACATAAAATGCAAATAAAGAGCTGGAATACAATGTAATTGAAGAGAATCATCATACAATGTTAAACATAATGTAACAATTGGATGAATTATATAAAGCGTATTAATTCATTCATGCAACATTGTTTATACTCCTCAACAGATTCCTGTATTTTTAAACATTGTCTTAAAATATGATAAACTTTTTTTGTCCATACAATGGAGTATTTTTAGATATAAAAATATAAATGAATAGCTATGTATTAAAAACAAAACGTGTCACATGTGTTCAGTTTTTAAAAGATAAAACAGGAACATCCAGCGCTGTGCCCTGTAGGGTTTTATTTGTCACCCCCCATTAAACACTAGTGCACATAAAAACCCATTTTCTCCCACATTCCAAATAAAAGTAAGGTTTTGTTTTTGGTCACAATTTCTATCTTGTTCATGCAGAGTCTGATCTGGCCCTGTGCATCATAAAATCTAAATGGACCAAATTGTTAACCAGAAATAAACACATCCTACAACACTAGAAATAAAGGCATCTGCCACTACTAACAATAATGTACTTGAACTATTCTGACCTGGATAATATTAAAATAGTGCATACGAGTCTACTAAAAGGGAAAAGGGACTTTCCTCAGATCTTATCCAAGCAGATCTATTGTATGTACAACTTCTTTTTCAAAATGTCAGGGAAACAGCTGTCCTTGGAATGTTCTCTGTCAACATCAACTAGTTCATAAGATGCTCTGTCCTGGGTCTGATCATCATTCTAACAGTCTTAAAAGATTGTCTGTCATGGGTTAGATAGGACTCAGTGGAAATATTATGCCAGGTGCCCCAAAAGATGCCATTTCGCACTCCTCTATATCTTGTCTCATAATATTTCCCATTCAGATTTGAAGCCATGCATGCATCAAACCACCATCCTGAGCTATAGTAGTCTCCACAGTTTCCTGAGGTGTACTGATCATTGTCCCTATCTGGAGTGGTAAAGTTCTTTTGGTTGTGGTTGAACTTTTTGCTATACTGCATAGCATCTCCAGCTGTGCCTGAAAATCCTTTTATCGTCAGCCTGTAGTATTGACTTTCATTGGCCACATGAAAGTGGTTGTATTGGGCATATTCCTTAATTCCATCCAAATCTTCAAGTTCAATTCGCAGTACCATGGCTTTAGTTTCTGTCAGCCAATGGATCTTGTCATTACCTAGCCAGAACTCGCCTGTTAGGTTACCAAAACCCCTCTTATATTCATTCCAGTTACGACTGAAGCTGATGCTTCCATCGAAGCGATGCTGAATTAAAGTCCAACCTCCACCAGAGGACTTCATGTCACAAAAGACAGGGAAAGTCCTGTTGCCTGATCCAGTTGGTGTCACATTGTAGATGTCACTTGTTGGGTATCTCATGATGAAGTCAGAACAGTCTTGGGATGGTTTATCTGTGAGAAGTGGGAACTCTTGTTAGTTTATTAATTTTATTTACTGAAATAAAATTGTGTTCTTATAGTTAGCAATGAATAATATGCAAGGAATAAAACACGACAGGGTGTGCTGGTATTGGAAAATAATTCATGGTAGGGTGGTGTGATAAGGTCCAACAGAAAGAGTAATTTTACCATCAGTAGTAGTACTAATGTTACCATAAAGTGTTTTTCAAAATAAGCACACCCTGTAGTGTTTTAATCCTATTATTCAACAGTGATTTGTCAACAAATTAAAAAAATATGAGTGAAGGGCACATCATGCTTTTATAGTTGCATTTAATGTTGTGGAATGGTTAGTGTTGCATAAAAGGTATTCTACCTTGAAGACTTTCCTGTGACAGAAAATATACTGACTGGTACAAAGCACTGAGACTGGAGACTCATAGATCTGTTTATTATTAGGTTTAGATCATGTAGATCCCCTGCTATACAAGTCTGCTTGAATGAGCTGTCTCTATAGAAATTGTAACATGATTGCATTAATATAAACCTGTGATTTGCCTGCTAGCTGGCACTACTGTCTGTAATTAAAATTAATGCTAATAATGAGGTTACACCAGTGATGGTTCTAGACCATCTCAGCTTGAAGGCTAGGTTTTGACCATATGTTTAGCTTTTGAAAATTTATAGAAGGAATCTCTAGTGTCAACAGCTTTGTAATGTTCAGTAAGTTTTTAATTTCTTTTACCATGGGAAAGTCTCCATGATAAAATTTTTATGCTATTTCAGATTCCTCATTTAGATGTTTGTAACATTCCTTCTGGTACCCAGAACCCCCACCCCGCATGTCTGGTACATGGTACCAAACATGGTAGCATTCTTTTAACATTGTTTAATGTGCCCCATTTGTAACTTTTTAAATCTGGACTAATTAGTCTGAACTTTGTAAGGAACCCCCCATTCTGCTAAAATAAATACATGACAAATGATAGTATTGAATTCTTCCAGCTTCCTGTGTTTCCCATAAGCACAACATCTGTTATTCTGTTGAAATATTACATCCAGTTATCATCTATTGATCCTTTTAATCAATTTAAATTTTGAGCAAGGTCTCAGACCAACAGTAGAGCTGGAGAGCAGCTGTTGGTGGTTATGTTTATATTATATAATTTTCTGCTATCTACCCTGATTGTTTTCACCTTAATGCTTTAATTTAATTTTAATAGAGATACAGATGTCCCCAAATGGACTCCACCCAGACCACAGATGTAATTAATCAAAATAAATTCTGACATTCACAAGCACTGCAGGCTTTGGGTGCAACAAGCAGGCATAACTCATTTTGTCATTGTACTGTAAATATTTTTTAGCTCTAGTTTTCAGTGATCATCAGTTTTATTATGTTATCATGTAGCCCTAGCATTAAGCAAATCTACTACAAAAGATATCATGTAAGCATGTGCATGTTTCAGGATATTTTTATGCCTTTGGCATATAACCATTCAAAGACCAATAAATAGCAACACATTCCTTACCTCTGTTGATGTTTGATGATTCACGGCTGTTGAGTATTGACCGAGGAGTTGGCTCAAGATCACACTGACCATGACAGTTGCCAAGCAGCTGCTTCTCTAAGCCCTGTCTGTCATCCATGTTCTTAACAGTGACTGGCTTCTTGATATTTCCATTGTTGGTGTGCCCACCTGGGATTCTGTGTAAGGTTGACCCGGTCATTCTGTTTACAGGAACTGGGTAAGTGTTCCCATTATTGTTATCTATTGAATGTCCTCCATTGTTGCCCTCTACTGAGTCAGCGGATCCTAATGAAGTTTTCCTATATTTATATGTGTCAGGAGCATTGTCTAAGGATAGGGTTGCCTGATTCACTTCTGTACTGGCCTCGACCGTGTCCATAACAAAAGGGTTTGAGTTTCTTGCTCTGTTTTCATTGGTGCTTTCTGTAGATGTGGATGACACCTTTGAGCCTGTACTGGCCTTGACCATGTCCATAATGATAGCCATCGAGCCAATTGCTCTGTTTCGGATGCTGTCCAGAGAGCTGGCTTGTAAATCTGTCACTGCACTGGACTCTTGACCATCGCTTGCCCTCTGCAACTCTTTGTTTCCTGTGTCACTATGAGAGCTTTTGGACTCCATTTCTTCGCTGAGGTTTTTGATTCTGTGATGAACATTTTTTTTTGACACTTTCACTCCAGAAGTGTTTTTGTTTTGTTCTACATGATCTTGAGCCATAAAATGTTGTGTTGTAGTTATAATAGGAGGAGTAAACTGAGGCATTTTGCTGTGTTTGTCCTTAAACTCAGTTTTCGTTGTGTATGGGGTGGCTGCGGTAGTTGTATAGTTTAACTCATTCCTCTCACTGCTTACCACAACTAAAGGCACCTTCCTACCAGGATTCTGAATGCTTCCTACACTAAGCAATTTCTTATGGTTTTCCTGGTTTGAATCTACATTGCTATTTCTGAATGGGATCTTTCCTGCTCTTATGTCAGTGCCTTTTGTCTTTTCCACAACAGATGGTTGTGAGTAGCTTCCAGTGTTATTTACTGTTTCCAAAACCAGATCCTGTCCTGAACTCCCACCGGGTTTTTCAAGTCTTGGTTTGGTCACAGTAGTTTGAGAGGTACTTTCAATCTGGTGATTACCCATTGTGTGTAATACCTTGACTGTAGGGGCAATTTTTGCTCTTTTTATATGAGCTTGATCCACAATACCATGTGTTGCCAGAGTTGGCCTGACTGATTGACTCATGTCATAGGCTGTCCTATTTAACTCATTATTATGACTGGATAGAGTTTTAGAATCAACATGTGTTGTCCCATTGGTCATCGTATAATCAATCAATCTACTTGTGTTTTTTGGCCCTCCTGAGCCAAATGCTTTACCTTCATTTACTGGTATTCTTTGCAAAATATATGGTTTTCTATCTCTAGGATCCTTACTTGGACGTATTCCTGTGTGATTGGTTCTTTCTCGTTGGTTTGTGATTTCTTGCAGCTTCTCTTGCCTCTTAGGAAAAAGTTCAGTGTGAAGGTGTCTGCCACTTGTCATCACATCTGTTCTCAATGATGTAGTTTTGTTGTTCCATAGTGCCTTTTTTCTTTCAGTGTCTATACTCATGGGGTTTGAACTCTCATTCTGTCCATTCCTTGGTTGTGTCATGTTATGGTTTCTGACTAAATAAAAACGTCTTTTGGATAGGTCACCGTTACTATTTAGACTGGGATTTCTACCCCTTACATCAAGTCTGGAATCAGAAATAGGTGATTCTGATGTCTCTTGTTGGCTTACAGTATCAGTTGTGTGATCTCGGTAAGGATACATTCCAGCATTCCTCTCAGAAATTGTACCCGGTTTCAATGGGTTTTTGAAGATATAATCCATTGCTCGTGGATTTATTTGATCAGTTGTGGTATAAGATCTGTCTGAGATGGGCGATCTTGGTGTTTCTAATTGACTGACTATCTCAACCTTGTTAATTGGAGTTGATACCACTGTGGCATTTTCAGAGTTACTGTATACCATTTGTGGATTTATTTGGTTTACTTTAACTGTAGCATCAACTCTGTCTGTAACTGGTAATTGTGGCATTTCTAGTGGAGTGTTCATCTCAACTTTGTTAAGTGGGTTTGAATCAATTTCAGCCTTCTTCTCCTTATCTGTCCCAGTATTGAATGTATTTTTAAAAGTACCATCCATTGTTCCTGGATGTGTTTGATTCACTTCAACTGCATCAGTTATGTCTGAGATGGGTGATTTGGGCATTTGTAGTCGACTGCCTGTCTCAGATGTATTAAATGAATGTGAATCGGTTCCATTGTTACTCTTTACATCTATGCTATGAGTGAAAGGGTTTTGAGAGTTCACTGATTGTGGATTTATTATATCTACATCAGCTGTGGAATTAGCTCTGTTTGAGATGGATAATCTTGAATTCTTTATTCCACTAACTATAGCAATGTTTTCGACTGGTTTTGGATCCCTTACAGCATCATTCTCTAAATCTGTGAGAGTTTTGGATTGGTTTTTACTGTCTAGTATTTGTAGATTTGTTGGACTTGCATCAATTATGATGTCGGTTCTGCCAGAAATGGGTGATCTTGACGTCTCTTGTCCCTCAATTTTGTTGATTGGTTTTAAATCAATTCCGTTGTTATACTCTGCATTTTTGCTAGAATTTAATGAGGTTTTAGAGTTACTGTTCTGTTTTTTTGCACTTATTAGATCTACATCAGCAGTGGCATTAACACTATGTGAGATGGGTGACCTTGAATTCTTTACTCCACTGACTGTATCAACATTATTAACTGGGCTTGAATTCATTACTGCATCACTTTCTGAATCTGTGCCCGTATTTAAAGGTTTTTTAACGTCTAGTGTTTGAGGACTTGTTGGACTTACATCAACTCTGCCATAAATTATGTCAGAGATGTTTGATCTTGACATCACTTCTCCACTTACTGTCTCTGCTGTGTTAAATTTTGAATCTATTCTAATGTCAATCTTTGCAACTGTGTCAGGTTTAAATGTATTTTTAGATTTAATTTCCAGTGTTTGTGGATTTATTTGACTTACGTCAACTGAGACATTAGCTCTGCCTGTGATGGGTGACGTTAACTTCTTTTGTCCTCTGATTTTGTCATCTGTGTTAACTGGGTTCACTTCAGCATCCCTCTCTGTATATGCTCCTGGTTTTATAGGTTTCGGCTTGGTAGCGCTAGCACCATGATGATCAATTTCCTTTTTGTCCTTTTTTTCCAAGGATGGTTGTTGTATTACACTGACACTCCCTTCTTTAGCCACATTGCCATTGTTATTGCCATCAAAAATATAGGATCTTGATTCTTTTTGTCCAGTATCAGCAACTTTTTTTTTATCCACTTCATCCTGTTGTTTTCTGGTAAGTTGTTTCATGTTTGGTTCATGTTCTCTGTTGTTTTGAGTATCATTGACAGTCCGCAGTCGTTTTTCACCCAGTACTTTGTCATCTTTTGGTGTTTGAAGTTGTTTTGTTTCTATATCATCATCATCCTCTGCAACTGTAGAAGGGATACTCTTCACCTTGCCTTTTGCAGTCAGGGTTCCACTAGGGTACATCTCATGTCTAACTTTGATTGTGTTGACCTTGTGTTTTTCATGCTGTGTAGGTTGTTCACTGTCTTGATCTCCAGGAAAAGATGATTCAGCGAGTTCAGCCATTGGAGATTGTATGATCTTCTTTTTTGTGGTTGTAATTGAGGGCCCCTTTCTAACCTTACTCACACTCTCGCTTATAGTTTTTTCTTGTGACGGTTTTGTTCCTTTTGGCCCTACATTGGTCTCAGCCCTTGGTTTAGTGGTACGTGGATTAACATTCCTCTCCTGATTGGTATTCCTTTGTTTTCCGAAGGCTGTTGGATTTACATACTTTGCATTGCTGCTGATCATCATAGTGTCTTCTACTGTAGATCTTGAAGTGGTTACTTGAACTGTACTCTCTCTCTTGGCTATGTCCTGCTGTCTCTCTTTGGTGTTGAGAGTGCCCCTAGAAGCTTGAATCCTTTCTACATTCTCCACTTTATCATCTGTCTGTATATTCCAGTCCATTCCTTGCCTCTCCTTACACTCACGACAGTCTTCTTTAAGCTGGTTCACCATCTGTGTCAGGCTTTGCAGTTCTCTGGCCATCTTCTCCAGCTCCCTGAAGGACTTTGGGAGCTGAACAGTAAGAGGAGGAAGAGTGATGTGGTAAGGGCATGTACTTTCCCCGTCCTTGCACTGCCCTAGAGGTTTTAACCTCACCCATGAAGCGCTGTTCTCAGATGGATCCGGGCAGCTCTGAGATGCCACTAATGTTAGTAGACTGCCCCACACAGAAAGCATAGACAGCCACATTGTGTCCTGTTTGTTAGCTGTATCTGTTGGATCTGCTCAGAAGTGTTGGAGGGAGAGAGGACTATAGGAGCACCTCCCTTTCTGAAAGCTGTTTGCACTCCGAGAGAACCAGTGACGTGGATGAACAGGGGTCTCTGGACAGGAATTTCCCGTTCAGTGGTGACAAAGTAATCAACCGTCTTTTTTTAAATAATAATTTTAGTGTCTATGTAGAATATTTTACAGCTGGGTGCAAATATTTTTTTTTTTTACAATTTATTCATAAAAACATAGAACTTGTTTTTTTAATGAATGGTGTATCTAGCAACAAGACAACAATCCAAAACATGACAGTCAGACTGGCCAAAAAACTACATTTGAACAACTATGTCGAGAAAATGGCAAAAACTCCAGCTGAGAGGGTTCAAAAGCTAGTTCAAACTTCAAAGGATACAAAAGAGGACAGATATAAAGGTGGACATATAAATTATAGAAGCATATTTACACATTCAGAAAGAGAAATACAAACTTTTGAACTGATATTGGTTTGTTTTATACCTTAATTTATTTTAATTGGGATAATATCTGTGGTGGAAAGAGTACAAAACACACTGACTTGAGAAAAAATACTGCTACTGTAGTAATAATTCACCTTAGTAAAGGAATTGATCAAGAAATTGACTCAAGTAAGAGTAAATTAGTCATCTCCTTGAGTAATTCCTTTACAAATGACATTTTTACATGGCTTCAATTGATACAACTAATCTGAAAGTACTCTATTTTCTATTTTGTTGTTAGATGTGAACACCAGCTCAATAATTGACAGTATATAGAGAAAATTAATCTTTAGCCAAAGTAGCTATTTCATTTGTAGTATTTAAAGATTAACTAAAGAAACGTAATAAATTGGGCCAGGGATTATCATCTGTCTCAGACATTACTACAGCTGACTAAGTGTTTGTCACCTGAAATGTTCACCTTCTGCAGGAAACTATTTTGATTGGGTCTCGAAAGTTATTTCAAATTTTGACTGGGTTAGATGCATTTTTTTACTCTGTAAGAGTGAGCAAAAAATGAATCTGAGCAAAAAGGTTATTTTATTTTTTTTTTTAAAGTCCTGTGATTTAGTTATACTCACATAGTAATGTTACAGAAAACCATGTTCTCAAGTACTGTAATGAGAGTCCCTGTAGCTTATTATAATCAACCTCAGGGAAATATAGGGATATTTAAGAATACATGAAATGCCTTGTTGCTATATATACAATTTTATTTGTCTTGAATTTTTGCATGTAATTGAATGTTGTATATTATGTTCAAAATTAATGTGACCCACAATACAGCCTCAATAGCAATCATCCTTATCCAGAGCAATGTGCTTTGTATTCTCTATTTTAGAAATATTTCCTAATGCTAGTCCAACAGATCAGGGTATAAGCTTAAAAACTCACCTATTTTGAGAGAATTTAGTACAGCCTGAAAAGAAAAAATGCAAGTTAAAGATTTTTATAAATTAAATTGGCACTCATATAAGTGATAGGTGAAGAGGAAGGTCATCAGTCTTGACAGCCAGAGGAAGTTTATTTCACTATCTGGGTACCAGCACAGAAACTATATAAAGCTTATGGTTCAATTCTGGATTTGAAATCTATAAACACAATGCAAAATCATTATTTATAAAACATCATTTACTCGTTACAAATTGTAAAGCTGTTCAGTGTGTTATAGAACTTTTATCCAAAATTTTCCAAGATTGTTAAATTATTCCTATTTATTTCAGAAGATGTTATTTAGGTAGCTGGGTTTTATTTAATTATTGCTTGCAGCTGGACAGATTAATGCAATAATAATAATAAAAAACCCTCCAAACTCTCAAGTGGCTTTGGGGCTTACCTCATTTTATCTTTCCTTGTGCCAGAATGATTTAAGTGAACAAAATATTTAAAATGGTGTCTGTGATACTGTGAAATGCGCTTTCTTTTGAAGTGGCAGTTTTGTAGACATGTAACCTGGTGCATTGTTGTGTGATCTGGAACACACATTGCGCTTTCAGCATACATCATAACCACAAGTATGTGAGCATAGAGATGTGTAAGATTGATCCTGGCAAGCAGATACACAGCATCCTGTCGCTAATAGCATACACACATATACATGGTAATATGTCCAATGCATACTCTTCTGTAAGCTTGTACTGTCTAACCTCACCTTCTGGTTTAGGGAAATAACTGGTCCAAGACCAGACATGTAATCTGGAAATGTCCAATTCTTTTATTATGCACTAATCACAAAGACATGGCCATGTATGGTTAGGGCTATTTTTGTGAAGTGCCCATTAAACATCATGGCTTGAATTCCACCTGCGATGGTTCAACCAGTCAGTGTCTCTGCCTATGTAAACACTGTGATTTTTCCATAAACCAAGTCGCACAAACATCTGACTCTCATTTGGTCTGTACTTACACACTAGTGAACAATATTCTGTCATTTTCAGCCCTCTTAGTGTGACAGTGATGTCTGATTTGGACCAGATAATGTTTCTCATGGACCATTGCTTATTGCAGCCTTTTTCCCCATAACAGAGTATTTCAGATGATATCTTTCTTTGCAGAAATCATTATGTATAAATGGCAAACTGTGAATGAAATACAAAATAAACATTTGGAGTTATTTCTTCACTCTGTATGAACAACAGATAACATCAAGTTAAAATGTTTGCACTGTGAAAACCTTGAATTAATTAAGCCTTGGGCTTATATCTTTCTAATGCTCCTAATTTACCCAACATGGACCATTTCTCATTTTGAATGACGAGTAAAACATTTTTGAATACACCTTTAAAATGGTGAGTGGTTTTATTGGTTAAGTCTCATTCCCTTTCATAAAGTACCCTCTAAAACTATTGCATACAAGTAATATTGTTATACACACTATCCTAGGAAAATCTGTATACCTGCACATTTTTCCAATTACAAGTCTCTAGAGTTTACACAAAATTGTGTAAAAAAAAAAAAGAAATAAAAATCACTTGTTTTTCAACTGTCCTGTTTTGGTGAGTCTGTGCCCACTTTAGCCTGGTATGGAACCCAGTTTGGTTTCCCATCCACCTCATAATTTAACATGTTATGTGTTGTGAGATGCTTTTCTACTCACCATTGTAGAGTTGCTATCTGAGTAACTGTAGCCTTGCTGTCAATGTCCAGTCTGGCCATTCTCCTCTGACTTCTCTCATTAACAAGGTGTTTCTGTCAGCAGATCTGTCACTCACTGGATGTTTTTTGCACCATTTTGTGTAAAGTTTAGAGACTGTTGTGTATAAAAATCCCAGGAGTTTCTGAAATACAGTACTCAGCAGTTTCAACTATGCCATTGTAAAAGTCACTTAGATCACATTTTGTTCCCCATTTCGTTGTTTGATATGCGTCTCCATGATTTTATGCATTTCCCTTCTGCCACATGACTGGCTGATTGGACATCTGCATGATTGACCAGGGTACCAGTGATCCTATTAAAGTGGTCACTGAGTGTATAGGGAAATTTTGTGTAATCATGTCGGGACTCTTTTTCAAGGCTCATTTTGTTTTGTAGGTGATCTCTAGGCTAAAGATTTACTTTAGAACAAATTAGAAATACAGAACAATTTCAGATAAATTACTTTCCAAGGAACTGTAACTGATTTATTTATATATATATATATACATATATATAATATATATATACAGTGCCTTGCGAAAGTATTCGGCCCCCTTGAACTGTTCGACCT
>JAFFST010047446.1:29189-40584 GCA_022414735.1 Noturus placidus
ATCTTTATGTTTGAGGCCTGAAACGTGGCAAAAGGTCGAACAGTTCAAGGGGGCCGAATACTTTCGCAAGGCACTGTGTATATATATATATATATATATATATATATATATATATATATATATACACACACACACACAGTATCACACAAAAGTAAGTACACCCCTCACATTTTTGTAAATATTTGATTATATCTTATCATGTGACAACAAAGATGAAATGACACTTTGCTACAATGTAAATGTGAGTGGTGTACTCACTTTTGTGAGACACTGTATTATGCATAGTATTTACATTTTGTGTCGGAAAATATTTATTACTATAAGGGCCTGAAATGACCGATTTAATGCTCTTCAGGTTTAAAAACAAAAATTTAGAATTGTGTTTATGTATTATAAACTTGAAACGTAGGACAGAAATTGTGTTTAGTCTAGCAGCAGTACATTTCTGTGGGGTAGGGCACCTGCATTAGCACTATGCCTTCACTGTGTATATTATAACTAAATGAACATTCCTAACACTGAGTCTTGGGGCTAGCTCACGCTGTAGTTGCCTGTGTAAAAAATGGAACCATGATAACAATAGATATAGGGCAGATGTAAAGCTTGTTTCATTTTGTGTAAAATGTTGGGTAAACAATCTTACACACTTGGATTATTATGAGAATTTAAATAAAGAGAGTGTCTACACACTAAATATACAAATAAGGTGGTATTTATACTTAATGATATAATACAGTATGTGTATTGGCCAGTGGCCTTTTTTTTTATTTTTTTTATTTTTTACAGGAAATCATAAGCAAAAATATTTGAAATGTATACAGAATGAAATGTTAATTTTATTTAATGGTTTTCATTTCCATTTTTTGTTCCTTGAAGCATGGATTGGTCATATGACTGATTTGCTTTTCAGTCCAACACCAAGTAATACCAAAACGCCAACATTTACTGGATACTTTTACCAAATAATATTATCGTTTTTTGTTCCATGTACACTACTAGCTCATTATTTACCTTAAACTCTCAAATGTTTTTAGATCTATTATGTGTGATTTCATTCAGTTTATTATTCAGTTTATTGATGAAGAAAACAAGGTAAATAAAATTTTTAAATGTTTATCACAATTAGGTTTTATGTTGAGAAAAGTATGCATGTGACTGATAACCTGCTTTTTGTTGCACTGAACAAGTGAGAATGAGAGATAAACAGATTAGTTAGACTAAGGTTGGTGATTTGGCCACCTAGTATGTTTATGCAGAAATTTTGATAATAACCTCTGGTCAATTGTCATGAGTTCATAACTAAATGTTGAAGCAGAAACAGTAACGATTTATAGCCTTTGTGTATGTGTCTTTATCCATGAAAACACAGCTGCTGTATCTAATAGCTTCCCAAACATACTATTTTCTTATATTAGGCATACACTCTATATAAAATGACTGGAATTAACCAGTTTTTCCATTTAGTTTTAACTGGTTTAGATATGTAATCATGAATTTGGTCCAGATTCTGAGAACTGTGACTAATAGTGAAATTTAATGTGGATAGTAACTGCCAAACAGCTGTTTGTACTTGGTGCAAATGGACAGTACCTTAAATAAATTGTCAATGTAATTAACTGTTTTTATGCACATTCATAAAAAAAAAACACAGAGAGTAAAAACACTGATAATACATATTTATATACATACACATTTATACAAAGTCAGAATTCTCATACCCGTGTCTTTTCATTTTTTATCATCTCGTCGTTGTTGTTTTTTCAAGGAGAACTATCTTTTTTTTTTTTTTTCAATACACAAAGACAATAGGCCACAAATGCAACATAAATTAATTACTGCAAGAGAAAGACCGAATGACTTTGCCATTTAGGAGAGAACATAAAACCAGCAATGTGCTCTCCTAAACCTCTAGATGTGGCAGGATGATTTCTGGAGCCTACTTTACTATAATAGTTGTTACAGTGGACCTCTGTCCTTCTTCTGCCTGTACAGAGTAATAGTAACACTTAAATTAAAAGCCCACAGAAACCTCACAAGAGTTGAATGACTGTCATGAACACTACAAAAACACATCATACATTATATGTCTATTGATTTTAGCAGCTGTTACGTCGGATTTAAGTGACATGTACAGTACCTGATTTTGCACCACTGACAGAACGTCGTATGTGGTGAGATGATGTTTCTCATTCAACACTTGTATAATGTTTGTCCTAAAGTTCTTCGGTTTTTCAAAAGAAGCGTACAACCAGTAAAGAAAGTGCAAGAAGGTAGCTACCTAAACGGCAACGAGTTAACGCAAGTCTCACAAGTCTAACGGCAGATGCAGCTGTCAAATTTGCATAATAACTTTATATATGTTTGGCATTCAGGTTATTTTTTAAATGTTTACATAGCACCACCCATCACATTGCAGGGCATTCTAAGTCTGTAATCAACCATGACGATGTAACACAGTAATCAGAAGTAGAAAATGTGGAGAGAGAAAAAATGCATTCACAACACGGCTAACACTGCTGAATTTGACAACTGCACCAACATTTAAGCCCCAATGAGGATGTTTTGGATTTTTTTTTTTTTTTAATAACTTCTTTTTATGGGGATTTGCTGTCAGGTGCTTGTTCCAAACATAAAAGTTAATCAATATTTATCCAGTATATACAGGAAAAGTGACTGATTATGCACAATTTGGAGACCAACAGACCAAAAACTCCTAATTGGGGCTTTTAAGACAAGGAGATGACTATTTAGGCTTGTTGTGCTCTGTAGATCAGAGGATAAAGGCTGAGAGAAGAGGAGAGGGCAGAGAGGGTTCCTGGAGAGAGGAGGGTTAGATCACAGCTGGCGGTTCCTGGAATTAAAGGTCCATTTACTGCTGTTCTTAAAGGAGTCCAGGTCACAGTCCCAGCTTCAGTCTGATGCTCACCAACCCAGGCTGCAACTGAATAAGACCAAGAAATAAAGTGCAGAGTCCATGTTATTCCCACATTTTCAGAAAACATAAAACATATAATAAACAGCATTATCTTTATACGGCACTGTTTTTTTTTCTCAAAAAAAAAAAAAAAAAACCTTCATGATTAGTAATATAACAATATAGATTATATTGCTCATAAATCCTTGTTTGTTTAATGCTGGATTTGATTTTTTTTGTCCTGTTTTCTCATTTTCATAAACATGAACCTGACCAGAGTGAGCAAATGAAACGTGAATAAATCTGACACATTTACATAATAAATATTAATGTTAGTGTGTATGTCCCATTTTTAACTAATTACTTAATTTCAGTATCAATCTTAAAACTATTTCATAAGAATACTTAGAAATATAATATTAAATGAACAATATAATAATAAATAAGCAATAAACCAGCACAAATATTGAGCACAAACATAGTGTAGTAAAGTTTTAATATAATACACAAAACTTGTGAGGTACAATGACATTAATAAGCAAGGTTGCCAGGTTTCAGACAAATTTCCAGCACAACTACATCTCAAACACCACACAGAAAACCTGAAACTAGCCCAAAAAATTCAGCTATGGGAAAAAGGATCTTTTATCAGCACTTGTGTGGGGAAAAAAGCTTAGTGTGCACATGCATTATTTATGGGCTGACATTATCCACTCCACAATCCTCCTTTTCCAATACAATTTGCATTTGCTTTGTGGCCATGCCTTTTTAAAGTAGTCCAAGCTGGCAACCCTGTTTTTAACTGTCCAGTCCACTCAAAAAATTCATAGTAAACATTCATGGGACAGAGTGTTTCTTTCCCCAATGGGCCTCTATTACCAATAGTTGCAACTAGGTGTAATAAGAACTTTATGGAGTACAATCGGCCATAAGCATGCTGCGCTGCAATTTTTTTTTAAACTGTTGGTTAAAGGAGATCATTTGTACTTTAACTGAATTTAAACAGTGTGTATTTGTGAATAAGGACTTAAAAGGCTGATATAAATGGTGGGGCTCTGAGGATAAGCCTCCTCTGATGCATTTCACAAGTTTTTTTTCTTAACAGTTTAACAAACATCTTCTGCAGGATGGTTACCAGTAATTGTTGGTGTGCAGGCCCTATCTGAGGGTGGGGAGATTTGTTCAGGGTTCATTTGTACAGAAACAGGAATGGGATATAGGGTGGCGCCTCTCTGGCTGTACGGTGTAGTCAGGTGGCAAATGTGGAGCTCCTGTGTACTGCAGCTCTCTGCCCAGCTTTAATCTACACACACAAGAAACTATTAATTACACACACAAGACAATCATGGAGAGCAGATGGCCTCTGTCCTAGCAAAACATTCAAATCTGTTATGGTTTTCATGAACTGAGAGCATTCTCTAATGCCATCTGAGAACAAATAGTGTCAGATCCAGAGAGTGATCACTGAAGTTAGCTCAAGATACTCATTAAAGACAGGACATGTTGACCTGCATTTCAACACAGAAACACATGCTTCTGGATTGTGCAAATATGACACGAAACATCTGTGACCAAGCTGGGTAACAAGGAACTAATTTCTGCCTAAATGACATGTACCTTGCTTACATAGTTCATGTACACTTTACATATTAACTTTAAATATTAATGTTATTTTGAAGCAGACCATTTTGAAATTGTTTCGAGCATAATGTTAATACTATAGAACTAAAGTCTATTGTTCTGTAAACAGGTTTCCCTTCTGACTAAACACTTGAGATTGCCACAGTTTTATATTTAATGCGTGTCTTGCAATTTCTAGATAATGACAATGTTTAGTTTGTCTTTAAACAATTCATATAAAATTGTTTCAAAACAAAATAAATATATATTTAAAAGACTCTGTAATTAAAGGTTTCATTTTGTAGATATCCATAAGACAGCTTATTTATTATTAGTTTACATTAATAAAGTTTATACCACAGTGCTGATGAATTCACAGTTCTGATAGATCAGAAGGTGTTGATTAATAATACTATGACAGATGTCTGAGCTGTAATTTAAATCACAGGTTTACAGTGCAACCGGAAAGTATTCAAAAAAAGTGAGCTTCACTTTTCCCACATTTTGTTATGTTACAGCCTTATTCCAAAAGTGGATTAAATTAATTATTTCCCTCAAAATTCTACAAACAATACCCCATAATTACAACATGACAGAAGTTTGTTTGAAATATTTGCAAATTTATTAAAAAAATAAAAAACAAAAAAAAGAACATGTACACAAGTATTCACGGCCTTTGCTCAATACTTTGTTGAAGCAACTTTGGCACCAATTACAGCCTCAAGTCCTTTTGAGATGATGATGCTACAAGCTTGGCACACCTACGTTTTTGGGCAATTTCTCCCATTCTTCTTTGCAGGACCTCTCAAGCTACATCAGGTTGGATGGGGAGCGTCGGTGCACAGCCATTTTCAGTTTTCCAGAGATGTTCAATTGGGTTCAAGTCTGGGCTCTGGCTCAAGGACATTCTCAGAGTTGTCCTGTAGTCACACCTTTGTTATCTTGGCTGTGTGCTTAGGGTCACTGTCCTGTTGGAAGATGAACTTTCACTCCAGTCTGAGGTCCAGGTACTCTGAAGCAGGTTTCAAGGATGTCTCTGTACATTGCTGCTTTCATCTTTCCCTCGAACCTGACTAGTCTCCCAGTTCCTGCCGCTGAAAAATATCTCCACAGCATGATGCTGCCACCACCATGCTTCACTGTAGGGATGGTATTAGACAAGTGATGACTGGTGCCTGGTTTCCTCCAGACATGACGCTTGCCATTTGCCATCTGGCCACTCTACCATTCAGGCCGGATTGATGGAGTTCTGCAGAGATGGTTGTTCTTCTGGAAGGTTCTCCTCTCTCCACAGAGACACACTGGAGCTCTGTCAGAGTGACGATCGCTCAGTTTGGCTGGGCAGTCAGCTCCAGGAAGAGTCCTGCTGGTTCCAGACTTCTTCCATTTAAGTATGAAGGACAACACGGTGCTCATTGGGACCTTCAATGCTGCAGAAATGTTTCTGTACCCTTCCCCTGATCTGTGCCTCGATACAATCCTGTCTCGGAGGTCTACAGACAATTCCTTGGACTTCATGGCTTGGTTTGTGCTCTGACATGCATTGTTAACTGTGGGACCTTATATAGACAGGTGTGTGCCTTTCCAATTCATATCCTATCAACTGAATTTACCACAAGTGGACTCCAATCAAGTTGTAGAAACATCTCAAGGATGATCAGTGGAAACAGGATGCACGTGCGCACAATTTTGAGTGTCATGGCAAAGGCTGTGAATACTTATGTAAATGTGTGGTTGTTTTAAAAATAAATTTGCAAAGATTTCAAACAAACTTCGTTCACGTTGTCATTATGGGGTATTGTTTGCAGAATTTTGAGGAAAATAATTAATTTAATCCATTTTAGAATAATGCTGTAACATAACAAAATGTGGGAAAAGGGAAGTGCTGTAAATACTTTCCGGATACACCGTATATTGATGCACTAGTTCTAATACATTATCATTTCTGTAATAACAGCTCATTCACAGGGACTAGTATAGTGCACACTCCACATAATGTATGACTAATAAGAAACCGATTCAATAACATGACATTTAACAAAGAAAAACCTGTATTTGTTCATACCGTGAAGTTTTCTGTATGGAGACATTTACTTAACATTTAAGGAAGGAGTTTCCAGTATCAGCACTTTGTAATTCAAGGGTCAGTAAGTTTTCCACCATGGGAGAGTCTTCAGGAAAGTGGACTGAAGTGCTTTCCATATTCTTGGTTAGATGACAAGCTGCATTTTGGTGTTATTTCATTTCAAAATAGAGAAGCAAGTAGAACCTGACACCAACAAATTAAGTAATTCTTCTTACTAACCTGTATGCCTGAAATACCTTTACAAAATACTTTAGCATGCTATTGAAAAAGAAACAATTTCAGACATTTGACCTTGCTGTGAACTTGACCATGTTCAGATCAATTCATTCTAATCAGTTCATCTGCTGGTTACAATGATAATTCCATATAATGCCTACAAACATACTGTATGCATGGATGGACGGCCACAAAGACAACCCAAAAACAACCAGAAAAAGAGAGGCTGGTGAGGGAATGATTGTATATACAGTCATGTGAAAAAGTAAGTACACTCCATGAAAAATGTTGGCTTTTTTGATATATTGGAAACAGTGCCTATTAATGAAGCTGATATACTTGAACAAACCCCCAAAGAAAATTTACTTTTTTAATCATTTATTCAACAGAAATGCCAATAGATGTGATATTCTTCTGTAGAAAAAGTAAGTAAACCCTTGGCCTCAGAAGCTAGTATTGTCCCCTTTATCAAAAACAACTTCTTGTAGGCATTTTGCATAATTGTCCTTGCTGGAATTTCCAGGCTTGCTGGAATTTTTGATCACTCTTCTGTTTTCTTGGATGTATTGCTCATTTCACATTCCCCACATTTCAATGGCATCAAATCCATGCTTTGACTAGGCCATAATGTTCCGTTTCTTCTTTTTGAAGTTTCGGACAGATGGCCTCAAATTCTCTTCAAGCACTCTTTGATATGACGCAGAATTCATAGTTGAATCAACGAGTGCAAGCTGTCCAGTCCCTGAGGAAGCGAAGCAACCCCAAACCATAACATTACCACCACTGTCTTTCACAGTTGGTATGAGGTGCCTCTCCTGAAACGCTGTCTTTGGTCTGCTCCAAACATGTTTGCTTTTACTGTGGCCAAACCACAGTCGTTGATTTGTCTGTCCAGAGCACATTATTCCAAAAAGCCTGGTCTTTACCTATATGCTCATTAGCAAACTATAGTCTTGCCAAGGCTTTTTCCTGGCACGCCTCCCATGCAGATCCTGTGATGAAATTTTGGGGTTCTTGGAGACTTTTTGCATCAGACTTTTTCCATCTGGCGGTCTGCTTTTCAAATCTGCATCGATTCTATATTATTTTCCTTACAGTGGAATTAATCAAATAATTTGGAGATCTTTTTAAATCCCTTTCCAGACTTGTAGGCATCCACAGCCTTTTTTTCTAAAGGTCTTACAGAACTCATTAGATCTTGGCATGAGGTCACCACACACCACAGTAACAGAGTAAACCAGACACTAGATGTGAGCGGTTTAAATAATACCTGCACTCCCTCAGCAGGTTCTAATCACTGGCACCCAATTTTGAACACATGATTCTAATTTTATGGATTTAAAAGGTGTAATAAATGTAGGCGTGTACTTACTTTTTCCAAGTGACTTGTCTGTTGTTTATTCATTTAAATTGTTAAAATGTATTTATTAACGTATGAACTTTATTAATAGGCACGGTTCAAAGAGGATCAAATGTTTGCTTGTCCAAATATGTCAAAAATAAACAACAACAACAACAATTTCCATGGTGTATACTTATTTTTTCACATGATGGTAAGTGTTATAACAAAATTAATAAGAGAAGCTAGCTTGTCTTGTGGATAGTCGTTAACATTAAATGGAATACAACCCTAAATGGAAAAAAATGACACGATGTGTCATTCTTTAGTAAATCAACATTTGTAATTATTGGCAAATTTCTGTGGTAGGGGAATAAAACACTTCGGGGATATGTTGTTACACAAAAATAACAGCACACACCATTGTATTGTATTCCTTATTCTGAATATTACACATGGTTTATTAATGTTAACTAATAATAAATCAGCTGTCTAATGTTTACTACAAAAAACTTTACTACAAAGCATACACCTTGATGTATTGTATCCTTGGATATTTGACATTTAACACAACCTAATGGCAAAGACAGTACACTCCATGAGTGTTAAATGTCATATTCCTTATTATGAGAACGCTTTCCTTGTATGCCATAAAGAAATCATGATAGATGGCTGAATTATGCACAACGCAGCTTTGCCACCATGACTTAGTTGCCAAAATGTTTTTACTGTCAGAATTTTAAAGATTATGTCAGTACTAATATAAACTGTGCCCTTAATTAACAGGGGTGAGACAAATTTGTTTGGATGTGGAGTGGAGGAAAGACAACAAGCGAGAGTTTCATGCAGATCCAAAACAGCACAAAAATGACAGACAAGTCTAAACAAAATAAAGGGCAATGAGATATACAGGCTACATTTAGGCAACACGAAGAGGGAGCAAAATATTTACTTAAAAAAACTTAACAGCCTCCGAGATATAAACAATTTTTTGTTTTGCCTTATTCTCAAGTAACATACTGGTACAGATGAAGGTTTGAAATGTTATGGAGGTTAATATGTGTTGTGCTGGATGTACTAGCATGACTATGATGGGAACAGCGTGGAGCGGGGGAAGAAAAGGGCTGCTGAGGTTGGCTTTTTATACAAACATCAAACAAGTGCTCACCCATCTAAAACAAAAATGGCTGCCAGAGCGACTACGCCCAAATGCCCTCCTCATCATCCTATTGGTTAAGATGGCAGGGGTTCAGCCAAGTGCAGCATGGAAAAGAAGATCCGGTTAGTGTGTGAACAGTTCCAGGTAGAAGTGACTGCCAAATAAAGACCCAGGTTCAGTTTGGCTTGTTTGGCACTTTTAGATACTTCACATTATTTTGCATTATAAAACCAATCCTGGATCTGTACTTAGTGACAACTTCTACCGATGTGAATCAGAGAAACACCTGTAGGCTTGAGAAGTCATGATTTAAGGAGAGATGAGTCTGTAGAGTTGGGATCAGTTCCATTTCATTTATCATGGTAAAAGGACTGAAAGGGAAAGTGACACCTGTATGAACACGGTGTCCAGTTCCAATCCAAAAACCAAAAGATATACTGCAAAAGAACAGCAAGTGAATGGAAATGACCCCATCTCTGATCAGGGGTCTGCTACTTTAAAATGTCTTGCTATGAATGGGAAATCTTTATGAACATTTTATATTCATCCATATTAAAATGCTGAGATATTAAATAATAAAGGAAAAACAAGATGATGGCAATGACAGAGTAAGATAAATTTGAGAAACTGTGCCAGGGAAGTGGATTATGACCTGATCAGGGGATTTCGGAGCTTTGTGGTTAGTCTGGTCAGGGGGTGTTTTCAGATGGCCATCGTCATAGTTATCCGCCATGAGCTTCATCCGATTCTGTGTCTAGGAGAAAAGAGGAGGCGCAGGTTTGAGGGAAAAACAAGGAGGAGAAAGGAGGAAAAGAGACAGAGAGGAGGAGGACAGATGAAAGGGGAAAAAAGAGGAGCAGATATGGAAAATATCGACTAGGTTAGCAGAATGCTTTTGCAAAGGGGTGTAAACCTCAGGATTCCACATGATACAATATGACTGGCATTCTTAATGTAACGATTTAACTTTTGATGATACCAATGAACATATTAATTAAGGTGAAAAATAATAAGGTACAACAACCTGGTCGCATAAGTCTGCACACCCCTAAACTTATACTTAGTTGAAGCACTTTTAGATTTTATCACAGCATGTAAGTAATCGTTTTAAGTCATTTTGACTCAGAAATATTTTGCCCTTCATCCTCACTAAAATATTCTTACTCTCTCAAAGTTCAAGGTTTTGCAATGGCCCAGCCAGAGTTCATACCTAAATCCAATCAAAAATCTGTGGGATGACCTGTAAAAGGCTTTGCACAGGATAAGCCCAGCCCTCTACAGGTCCCCCCACAGATTTTTGATGGGATTTAGACATGAACTCAGGCTAGGCCATTCCAAAACTTTGAACTTGTATTGGTGTATTGTATTTGTCACGACACCTGTTTTTTAAAAAAAAAAATGCAACAGGGTGCAACTTTGGTCTGTCTCCCAATCTCTGAGACAGGACGGCCCCTACTCCTGCCTCTGATGTGTCGACCTCTATGAAGAACGGCCTGGAGGAATCTTGATGCCTGAGGACGGGGGCTGTTGTAAACGCCCGCTTAAGTTTTTCTAGAGCCTCCTGGGCGCTTGAGGTCCAGAGGAGCCGCCGAGGTTTACCTCTCAGAAGGGATGTCAGGGGTTGCGCCACCTTAATGAAATCCCTGATAAACCGTTGGTAGAAATGTGCAAAGCCCAGAAAACGTTGCAGCTCCCTCACAGATCGAGGAGTGGGACACAACTCTTTCACCTTGCGCTGGTCCATGGTGACTCCCTTCGGGCTGATGATATATCCGAGAAATGAGATCGTGTGTTGATGGAATTCACACTTCTCGGCAGTAAGCGACGCAAGACCTGCCTGACATGTTTGACGTGTTCCTCGCGGGACGTGGAATATACTAGAACAGGGGTGTCAAACTCATTTTCACCGAGGGCCACATCAGCGTAATGGTTGCCCTCGATGGGCCACATTAACATTATGAATGTAACAAAATGCAATGTAATTTAAAATAAAGTAAGCTACACTTTATTATATTGTTAAATAACATTCTATAATTCAATAATGCATTCAACTTACAAATA
>JAFFST010047446.1:40831-57621 GCA_022414735.1 Noturus placidus
TTCAAAAATGCACCCTCTGAAAAATTTTTCAGCCACGATAAAACTTGCTTTCACTGCTGCATCATTTTCGGCTGTAGCTTTTGTGAGCACATTATGCTGCGACTGCAGTTTGCCCTTTAATTCTGTTGCAATTCTTTGTTTTTTTCGGAGGCTAAATTTCCCATACTTAGCTCCGTGTTTGGTGTCAAAATGCCAAGGTAGATTGCACTCTTTCACGACTGACACCGCCTCATGATACAGAAGACATGCTGGTTTTTCACCTTGAAGTACAAGCATGTACTTGTTCTCCCATCATTCATGAAACTGCCTTCCTTCTGCATCAATTCTTCTCTTTATGAACATGCTGAGGTTAATTTGTGGAGATTTCTCCATTTCAAATCACCTTCACGTGACTGTGCTGCGGATGTAGTTTTTGTGGCCCTCAGTATGATTTTTTTCTCCTTCGATTCTGAAAAATAAAGTTTTATTTGTATGTTTTGGATAGCGGAAAGGCCTACATTACCCATAATCCTCGACCACGAACAATTTGTCACGCCCCTAGGCGTCTAATACACTGTGAGCTTTAATCTAATTGGAGAACCGAGGACCCTCTGCCAATCAGATTGATTTGTTATTATTTATTGATTTGATTGATTGATGCTCACAGCGTCATATATCGCCGTGCTCGGGTTATTAATGGAGTGAATGAACGGCTGGAGCGTCTGCTCTGAGCGTCTCTTACAGCCGCGGACGGGTTTACATTGGAGTCAATGGAGAATCCAGAGCGTTTCGCGGGCCAGATAAAATGACGTGGTGGGCCACATTTGGCCCGTGGGCCTTGAGTTTGACACATGTGTACTAGAATGTCATCAATACATGCGATGACGAACCTCCCCAGCATGTCCCTCAGTACATCATTGATTAAGTTCTGGAACACGGAGGGAGTGTTATCAAGCCCATACGGAATGACCAAGTATTCATAGTGCCCGGAAGTGGTACTGAAGGCCGTTTTCCACTTGTCCCCCTCCCTAATGCGGATCAGATTGTACGCACTACGCAAGTCCAGCTTTGTAAAAATGGTCGCGGACCAAAGCTGTTCCAGGGCTGAGGGAACAAGAGGCAGGGGGTATTTGTATTTCACAGTCACCTGGTTGAGGCCCTGATAATCTATACATGGACGGAGGCCCCCTCCTTTCTTATCCACAAAGAAGAAACTAGCCGACGCGGGAGACGTGGAGGGCCGAATGTATCCCTGTTGGAGAGCCTCCTGGATGTATTCCTCCATGGCCCGCTGTTCAGCTTGAGAGAGCAGGTACACACTGCCCTGAGGTGGACTGGCCCTGGGTAGGATGTCGATGGCAGTTGTTAGGTCGGTGAGGTGGAAGGTGGCTGGCTCTCTCCTTGCTGAACATTTCCTTGAGCTCCCAATACTCAAGGGGGACTTTAACTGGAACATAGGACAGGGGGCTCTCTACCGTCGTCGTAGCTAAAGGAACTGAAGGACCCCTCAAAAAAGTGTGTGCGCAATACGAGGATCAGTGGGTAATTTGTCGGTCTGCCCATAAGATTTGGGGGTTGTGCTTCGCTATCCAGGGTAGGCCGAGAATGACGGGATGTCTGGTGTAAACAGGTATAACACGATGGTTTCATGGTGGAGGGCACTGACTTGGATGTTAACAGGCCAGGTGCTGTAGATAATCTCTACTCCACCGATGGGGGACCTGTCTATGGATTGCAGTTCGCGTGGTTGGAGCAGGGGACGTACAGGGAGGCCAAGCTTCTGCGCAATCCCTTCATCAATAAAGTTTTCAGCCGCACCAGTTTAATCCGCAGGAGCTCCTGTCCGGTCTCCCACCTGTCGGGGGAATGGTCAAAAGCTCGCCAAAAACGGGAGAGGAGATCAGCGAGCGAGGGTCTGACATCGCCTCCTCACTCCCATTTCGCCGTAGCCCATGCCAGAGCGCGCCTGGAGAGCAACTCCATGAAATGATTCAGCTTCTGGGCCTCCGAAATGTCCGGGTGACTCTCAAAGAAGAGGGTGCACTGTAATAGGAAGCCCTAACAGTGCTCCGGTTCCCCAGCAAATTTCTCTGGTGTAGGCAGTGTTGGTTGATGTGCTGTCAGCGCTACCGGAATGTGCGCAGCCAGCGCAACCTGAACGTGCGCAGCTGACGCAGGCTGGGAAAATGCGGGGGAGGTCCGAAATGGATGCATAGTTGTATTGGAGGGAAATGTGGCAGCGTTCAGACGGGAAACTTGCTCTACTAATTGCGAGATCTGGTTCATAATCGTGATCCTGTTCATAATACATGCGCTCCCAATCTGGGGTGTCTGCTGCCTCCCTAGGGGGGCAAAGAATCTGTCACAATACCTGTTGGAGACAAGTGCGGTCGGACAGGGTAGCATGCATAGAAACGATGGCAGAGTGAATATGGGAAACAGAAGGAAGTCAGGCGATCAGGCGAATAATCCAAATAAGGCAGGGAATCGTAATTGGGAAACAGGTGAATAAGTCCAAGAAAATAGGAAAATCCAGACGATAACTAACGGCTTGGTTAAACACTTTGTCACTAGAACTGAGCGTTTACGTCACTAGGGTGTAACACTTAACGAGGCCTTTTGTAACTTCCTCAGCCACACAGGTGTTGGTGATCAATACTCAGGTGAACTTGAGCATGGCATGGCTGGGAAGTGTAGTCCCCATCCACCATGTCCGTAAGCGGCGCCACCCTCTGAGTATTGTGTCCGCAAGTTTGCCGTGGCGTAACAGTATTATTGCCAAAAAGTTCAACTCTGTCCTCATCAGACCATAATACATTATTCCACATGGTTTTTGGAGATTGGATAATTATTATTATTATTTTGGTTAAGAAAGGCTTCAGTCTTTCCAGCTTACCTCATAGCCAAGCGCTATGAAGAATTTGAGAGATTGCAGTCACATGTAGTAAGCAACCAGTACTTGCCAGAAATTGCTTTAATTATTTTAATGCTGCTGTACACCTCTTGACAGCATCACTAACCGGATTTCTCCTGATTTTCTCATAAATTTTAGAGGGATGTCCTGTTCTTAGTAGTGTCACTATCATGCAATTTTCTCTCCACTTGTTGATTATTGCCTTTACAGTGTTCCATGGTACATTTATTCACTTAGCAGATGCTTTTATCCAAAGCGACTTACAAATGAGAGATACAAGCAAAGTGATATCAAGCAGAGACCAATACAAGTAGTGCTACTATACAAGATCTATTAATTGAGTACTAGAAGAAGCAAAGTGCGCAGAGTAGAGGTGTAAGTGCTTTTTTTTGTTTTATTTTTTTTATGAGTTGGTTAGGTGTTGACGGAAGAGGTGGGTCTTTAGCTGTTTCTTGAAGATGGTGAGTGAATATGCAGTCCGGATTGAGGTTGGAAATTCATTCCACCATTGAGGAACAGTTAGTGTGAAGGTTTTGGAAAGGGACCTTGTGCCGTGCTGAGTAGGAACTACTAACCGTCGGTCGCTAATCGATCACAGATTGCGTGTGGGAACGTAAGCCTTCAGGAGAGAGTTGAGGTAGGAGGGTGCTGTTCCAGACAAGGTCTTGTACGTGAGTATCATGCATAATGAAGCATAATGAATAAAGATTGGGTCAGTGGTGGCTCAGTGGTTAAAAGATTTGGGTTACTGATCAGAAAGTCAGGAGTTCAAGCCCCAATACTGCTACCACTGTTGGGCCCTTGGGCAATTCTCTTAACCCTCAATTGCTCAGTTGTATGAATAAATGTAAGTCACTCTGGATAAGGGTGATATAATACCATAAATACCACAAATGTAAAATAATAACTGGTGTACACACCAGTTGTCTGTTCTTTTTGATAATAATAGATTTAGTTCATGCATTATAGTCCGTTATAATCCATATGGATGCAATAAATTATTACAATCACTGCATTTTAAATCAGTGCATCAGTCCAAATCTTCCAATCACAGCACTCCTATTATTGCATGGCTCAGATGACGCCATTAAGAGAATGTTCCTCACACAGCAAGAAGTCTATTAAAACCGCCTGAAGTCCAGCTGTATTATCTCTTTTATCATTAAGCATTAAACAAAACGGTTTCTTGTGGCAACCAAACAAACAACATGATCATAACAGCTACAACTCCTCTCTGACTCTGAGTATGTCTCACACACACACACACACACACACACACACACACACACACACACGGTCTTAGCCAGAGCCCTATGACACAGTCCGTACCTGCTGTTTGAGCTGCTGCACCAGACGGTCTTTCTCCCTACGTAGCTGCGCCACTTCCTCATGCGTCTTTTTCTTTTTGGACGAGGACAGCTCCAGTAGGGCAATGTTAGCGTCCTTCTCACTAATAGCAGCCAACAAAGCCTCCTGTCTACAGGACACAGTTGCTGTTACTTTAAAAGGGTACAAGTCAAGTGACACTTCAGTTAAATCCCTCTACAGCACAATTTCCCCTTAAAACTGCCTCATTAGGAGCAGCAGTACCCAAACTGCAGTGTATTTGTCAGAGGTTTACATCGCAAGTGACCTATTTTCACCAAATTCATGCATATATAAAATTAATAGCATGTTTATGCTCCATTTTCTAAGCATCAGATGTCAGATAGTTTCCCATGAGTGCAGAAGTATGACTCATTTTCTGCCTCCGTTATCTCTGCACAAACATTCAAAGAAAGTGACTCCCATAAGTCACTAATATGAAACTCATGCCTTTTTAAAGTTAAATTCATCACCTACTTTGACACATTGATTGCAATGCATGACTCAACACCCCAGCTAAATCGTGCAAAAAAGCCTCTTAGTTTCCATATCATATCAGCCTTCCCACTCTTTTTAAAGAACTTTCCAGGACTTTTTTTTTTTTTACAACTGTTGCTCAATAAAGGTCACCTCAGAATGACTCACTTTTATTATCCATCAATAAAATAATTCCTAACAACCCATTACTTACTGAAATACGCACAAAAATAAACATATATTTTCTCAACCAATTATTATTACTTGAGCATGGGTTATGGAAGTGATGTATATAGACTTACTCCCTGTTAGAGAACAGTGATACATATACATATATGCTATCTAGACAAAAGAAACATTGGTTTAAATCTGCTAATGAGGAGATATTTTTTGCCTGTCACTGTAGATTTGGAGGCAGAAAATAACACCACAGTATGCAGCCACAGTTGAAGTGGGACGATCCATACCAGTGAATGTCCCAAGTTTTAATTATTAGTTACATTGCAGCAATTTGATACTGGTAATTAAATATTTTCAGTTCAACCTGTCATAAATCTCCTTCTACTCCCTCCCTAACAAGACACATTTTTCACTGGCATTCTGTATCCATGTCTGTCACTTTCTGTTAAAATGTTAAAAGTTATGGTCTGTATTTTCAAAGCTGAAGTGTTTTTTTTAAGTACTGTTATTGAATCTGTAGTGAAAACTGTTCTTGTCTCCCTGGAAACTTACAATATTTAGAGTAAGAGTTGTCATCCTGTTTTTTCAGACATATATACAGTATGTAATAATATGTTATTGTCACAGACTCACAGTGCAACCCAAGACACTATCATGGAGGTGAGGGTGCATTACACTTAAATTGTGTTTGAAATACCTTATTTTATTTCTGCCACAAAGGTTGCCAAATCTTCAAAGGTTACATTAGCTTTACAGTATATTATCCAAAGCTACAAAGAATATACTATAGAACCAAGTAGAGTTTCCAGAATTGCATAAAAACTATATTTCAAACAAGCTCATAAAACTTTAAATAATAGCTGTTGATATTTGAATGGCTATATATAAGTTGAGGAGTAAATAGACCAAAATATGTGATGTCAGTCCCTTTATACTTTGCCAGGATGAATGGACACCCTGTATATTGACATGTAATGGAAAATCCAAAACCTTGCCAGTGAAACAAGATTGCAGTGATTTGGATCCCCAGACAGAAATAAAGAGCCATGTTTTAGGTCTTAAACTTGTTTGTATGAGAGACTGAATGTGGCTCCAGCTTGACTGGCTGTTTGGTTAACTTCTCGGTTTAGGATTCGGCCTGCTTACAACACACAAGTTTGCCAAGTGTGATATGTGTGATTTGTATGTGACATTTCAAAGCCCACTTTGATAGTTCTGAGGGCATAAATTTTGCTATTGTTGTTTTTTGATGTTATATAGAACAGTCTGTCTATCTTTGCAACAACTCCACCAAATACCACGGAACCCCTTATTTTAAGATGCTTTAGGGTGCTTCCGCACTTGGAGGTTTTCTGCAGAAAAAGAGCTGGTGAGAGTCCTCATTTGAAATGCACACTGAAACTATAACATTGCTTACCAATCCTAGCTAGTATTGGCCAACTTATTATTATAACAATAATAATCAAGAATAATAATAATATAGACAAAGTAAAGGTTATATCTGGTGATTAGGAGTTTTTTTGCTTTCGCTGTAGCTTTGGAGGCAGAAAATCTATTTAAACTGCTCGAGACTTTACAATATGTAAACACAGTTAAAATGGGACGTCACTGCACGTACCAGTGAATGTCTGAAAAAAAGGCAAGTTGCCAATTTAGTTACATTTCAATGTTGGAATATTGGCAATAAAATATTTTTTTTATTAAAAATGTATAAAGCTCATTATATTCGATCAGTAATTTTTACAGCACTTTTGTGGTTTTTTTTCACATAACCCCCAATTTACAACATGCTTGTCCTCACTTCACATTTTACTGAAAAGTTTGAAAGCTCTGGAAGCTCAACTGTTACTACAAAACATGCCAAGTGTGAAGGCACCCTAAAGGACTAACAAATGTTGCAAAGTCCTCACAAAGGATGCCTTGCATAGTCTGACTCTGGAGTGGATACAGTAGCTGTGCGACTTACTTCATCTCCAGAACTTCCTCCAGATGTCTCCTTCTCTCGGCTCTCAGCGTGGTCAGATGGGCCTCCTTCTCAGCCAGTGACTGCTGGGTGGATGACATCTTGGCTTTCATGGACTCAAGCTCCTGTTTCACCTTCTCCATTGCCGCAAGCAGCTCCTCCATCTATTTAACAGACAGACAGACAGAAAAGCAGACAGACAGCTCACTGTGGTGTGATCATCATCTATATATCACAGACTGACCACTGATTACAGGTAAATTCAGGAAAAAGCCTTAGTCTAAGTCAGAGAAACAAATCTTCAATCTTTTAAGTGGATATTGATTTGCAAGATCAAATGTTACAGGGTTGTTTCAATCACTTTCAATCCTAAAAACAATAAAGTCAATGAAACTGGATCAGAAGTTCTATTTTAATTTAGCTATTTTGAGAGGAGTTTGAAGGTATACCATGATAATGTGAAGATACCTTAAAACAAATTAAATAAAGTAGCCAGCTTTTTAAAGAACACACATACCAGGAGAACATCAGACAAAACAACATTGCTTAGATGAACTATTAAAGGCTCACAGAGACAAGCCTGTTTTTCTTATGATTTAAAAATAGCACTGACACTGTAATGATCTTTGCAATTTAATATTATCCTCTTACAGCTGTAATGAAGTATACTAAACTCTGATGCTGGGCTGTATGGTAATCATACTTGGCATTTTTCATAGTGTTCCACCTCAGTTTGTAAGGTCTAGAGACCCTTGATGTATGTGTATGGGAATTGTAATTGAAATGAAAACACTTTCAAAATTTATGCAACTGACCGATCACCTGTATTAAAACTACAAATGTCTCATGAGTTGCTTTTTAGAGAAATGAGGGTGGAGCTCATTTCTGGCCTGGAATATTTTAAAAGAAAAAGAAAGTAGCAAGATCCATTGCTTGGCAATAATGTCAATCCTAGCCTTTCTTCCTTCCTTCCTTCTTTCCTTCACTCATTAATTAATTCATTAATTAATTCATTCATATTGTTTCTGCTTTTCCTGGTAGGGGGTTGCAGTGGCAATAAACTGAGAATGTCAGCCCAGACTTCTTTATCCCCAGGCACAGATTCCAGATCCACCTGGGAGAGTCCCAGATTTTAAAAAGTATACGTTGGATTTTTAAATAATGGATCTCCTATTTTCTACACCTGTTTCTCCTGGTGAGTCCGTGCTGCCTCCTCCTGTGCCAACACCATCTCTCTCTCTGCAGTCATCTGTACGCTCTCCCTCAGCGCCTCCTCCAGCTCCTCAATGCGCTCTGCCTTCTGCCGCAAAGACTCCTGGAATTTAAGAGGTACAGTTCATAAAGTGCAAAACCTATTATTGAATTTAAAATGAGTCTATTAATGCCTTCACCATGTTTGGGACCAAGCTGTTTGGATTCGGTCATTGAAATTGATGGCTGTGTTTTCTTCTTCTCACCTGCTGTGGGCTGTCATTGGCACTGCGCCCTTTGCCAGACGGCTCCCTGTGTTTCCCAGGCGGCTTTTTGCCCAGCTCCTTCATCTGCCTGGACGTGGATGGAGCAGAGTGAGTATGAGAAACAGGTGTGGCTTCAAGAGTGACTCTGTCATAACATTTTGATCATTGCTATAAGGGATGAATGAGTATCACTTTGAATGCTGTCTATCATATAAAAACGTTTTGGCGAAAATTGCAGCTCAGTATACTATCTTCACAATATTATTTATTTGAAGGTTTGGACAGCAAATAAATAATTTTAGGCATTTATTTGAGCTTGGGGTATTTATTTGAGCATTATCATTTTTGTTTGTTAAATATGTAACATTATCTTGATAACTTATCATTCAAATAATTAGTTCCTTGTGCTTGAGGACTTTTTGCAACTGGTTCTGAGCATGAATGTAATCTGTTAAGATACACATGTACTGTATGTACTAACCTGGAAGCCACACTACATGCAGAATTCCAGGTGACAAAGTGAAAAGAAGGGAGACAAGAGCAGAAGTTCAAACAATACTCAGCAAGAGCAGAAACTTAAAAATGGTTTTAAACTGAACTCAAGAGAGAGGAAGGTGCTCATATAAAAAAGAGCAACATCATTAAATGAAACTGACAGAAAATGTTTTTGATAAGAATGAATGCTTTCACACTGTAGTTAAAGCAAACAAAGAAATAAGAGGTTTTCACTGGTCTGAGGCTGTCAAATGATCACTTTTAACATGAATTTCAACATGAGTTCGCTGACCTCTCAAGCTCATTGATTTTCCTGTCTTTGTCATTCTTCTCGTTCTCCATCTGGCGTAGGATCTCCAGCAGTCGGTCAACTTCAGCCTGGGCTTTCCCAGACTCCTCTCTGTGCCTGGCCACATCAGCTTCAAGTGAGGCAATTCGCTTGGAGAGTTCCGAGTTGGATTGTGCCTCAACAGCTGCGTTCTGAGCCTGAACAGATCAGCCAGTTGTTAACAGCATGAGTATTATTCATGGCTTAACATTCGACAGTATCTATGCCATTATCCTCTTCAAATTCCACCATAACCAATAATATCAGTAATAACACTCATTCCCCCTTTGTCAACACCACCTTTCTCTGACCCTCTCTTACCCTCTTTAGCTGGTTCTCCAGTTTAGAGCACTCTTCCCTCCTTTGCTCAAGGGCAATCTCCAGAGTTTTCAGTTTGGAGTCTTTTTTTAGCCCAGATGAGGCTAAGGATGACGCATGCTCTTTAAGGTCCAGCAAAGAATTCTGCTCAGACAATAAAGAAAAAGAATGACATAAATTAAGCTTAATTCTAGGCTGAACCGATTGAAAAATTGCCATTAGTTGTGTAATTTTGATCATTTGGACTTCAGCATGTGTGCCGTGTACATGCTGTGACTGAAGACAGTAAATTTTACTGCATATTTATTCCCTTTATAAATTTCAACTTATTTTCAATCTTCAGTCCAAGGATTTTCAGTCTTCACTGGCAGCATATTTTAGTCTATATCCTTAGTTCAGGGTTAACTCTCTTGTATACTTGGGATATACCGTATCTCAATATTTTGTGTGGCCACTTATTTTCCAGCACTGCCTTAACCCTCTTGGGCATGGAGTTCACCAGAGGTTCACACGTTGCCACTGGAGTCCTCTTCCACTCCTCCATGATGACATCACAGAGCTGTTGGATGTTAGAGACATCGTGCTCCTCCACCTTCTCTTTGAGGATGCCCCACAGATGCTCAATAGGGTTTAGGTCTGGAGACATGCTTGGCCAGTCCATCACCTTCACCCTCAGCTTCTTTAACAAGGCAGTGGTTGTCTTGGAGGTGTGTTTGGGGTTGTTATCATGCTGGAATACTGCATACTGATCATGCTCTGCATCAGTATGTCACAGTACATGTTGGCATTCATGGTTCCCTCAGTGAACTGTAGCTTCCCAGTGCCGGCAGCACTCATGCAGCCCCAGACCATGACACTCCCACCACCGTGCTTGACTGTAGGCAAGACACACTTGTCTTTGTACTCCTTACCTGATTGCTGCCACACACTCTTGACACCATCTGAACCTAGATTATCTTGGTCTCATCAGACCACAGGACTTGGTTCCAGGAATCCATGTCCTTAGTCTGCTTTTCTTCAGTAAACTGTTTTTGGGCTTTCTTGTGCATCATCTCTAGAAGAGACTTCCTTCTGGGATGACAGCCATGCAGACCAATTTGATGCAGTGAGCGGCGTATGATCTGAGCACTGACAGGCTGACCCCCCATCCCTTCAACCTCTGCAGCAATGCCGGCAGCACTCATACGTCTATTTCCCAAAGATAACCTCTGGTTGATGCTGAGCACCTGCACTCAACTTCTTTGGTCGACCATGGCGAGGCCTTTTCTGAGTGGAACCTGTCCTGTTAAACTGCTGTATGGTCTTGGCCACCTGCTGCAGCTCAGTGTCGGGGTCTAGGCAATCTTCCTTTAGCCTAGGCCTTCTTTATGTAGAGCAGCAATTATTTTTTTCAGATCCTCAGAGAGTTCTTTGTTATGAGGTGCCATGATGAACTTCCAGTGACCAATATGAGGGAGTGTGAGAGCGATGACACCACATTTAACACACCTGCTCCCCATTCACACCTGAGAAATTGTAACACTAACAAGTCAAATGACACCGGGGAGGGAAAATGGCTAATTGGGCCCAATTTGAACATTTTCACTTAGGGGTGTACTCACTTTTGTTTCCAGCGGTTTAGACATTAATGGCTGTGTGTTGAGTTATTTTGAGGGGACAGAAAATTTACAGCAAAGTGTCATTTCTTGTAATTTCATGTAAAATATGATCCACGGTTTGTACTGTACGCCTATAAAATGAAACAAGACAGACTGACAAGAAGGCAAACTGGACCCTATAATCAGTAATACTCACCTCTCTGTCAGAAAGGTCCCCCTGCAGCAAGCTCACTTTCTCCTTAAGCTCTTTCAGCTCTCTCTTACTGCTGTCCAGCTCCTCGGCCTTCTCCCTCTCCTCCCGGTCGCGCTGCTCCTTTAGCCGCTCAATGATTCGTTCCTGTAACAAGTGATAAATTGATTAAGATTTGGAGTAATACTTACATTCAGTACATTTACATGGACAACGAAATTCCGATATTAACCCGATTAAGACAATTCTCTGATTAAGAAACTACCATCTAAACAGCGATTATTGATTACCTTAAACCGACTAAATTCATACTCAAGTAAACACAAATCGAATTAAGACATGTGGAGTATTCCTGTTTTAGTCGCATTATCGAAGTGCATTATAGACATGTAAACACCTTAATCACATTATTAATGTCGTGTTGAAGTTTTCAGCGCATTTTGAGACAGGATGCGTACACACAGCATACACACTGCGTCCAAAACCGCGTACTGACCTACAATATAGTATGTGTTATACTGTACATGTATAACAGCTACTATATAGTACGTAAGTATGTGGTTTCGGACGCAGCCCGTGGCTTCAAGCAGTCATCTATTTGCCCATATAGCATGACAAATAATTAACTGCACTTTATAAAAAAAACTTTATACGGTGCCATAACAGAGAGGAACTGTATGTTGAAACGTGAAATTCTGGAGGGATTGTCGGACAGTGTGGCATGGGTACGTTATGACATCTGCCGTTGTATAACATGAAAAATGGGAACATGAAAGAAATTTTCTAAAAGCAACTCATGTAAACACCTTAAACAGAATATTGTCTTATTCAGAATAAGGTCAATAATTACATTACTGCTGTCAGTGTAAACGTAGTCATTGACATGCTTAGTGTAAAATATATAGGAAATAAAATTTATTGTTTTTTATTTGTGTTTTTTTATGGCATGTGTTGCGCTGTAAAATGTATTAATTTTGGCAAAATCCTTCGTGGTTATTTAATAATTTGCAGTTCTTGGTGTTGGGAGTACTTTATTTGTGTTGTAGGGCTCTTTGCTAATTGGTAGCAAAAGTATCGCATCATTTCCTGTTTCTCGTCATTCGGCGTTAAGTTTGACAGAGAGGTATGTATTTAAGCCAGCATGATTATAAAGTTTGAATTTTAAGCTTTAAAAGTCGTTTCAAGTGCACAACCCTCTTTAATCATTTATAGTATTATTAGGATAGAAGGACTGTGTCATTTTTGCTGTGTATTTGACTTGTAAAGTGAACTTGTGAAAAATGAGCAAATTAGCACGTTTTTGTTGCGTGTGTGCTAGCTGTCGCCATTTTATTTTCTTATCGAGGTACACGCTTATGTTATTATATTAGGTTTGTTGAGAAGATAAATCCTGTATGACGACGTTTTGCTCTCTTTGAACTCTGAATAGGTATGTGCGTGTGTTTTGTACTCCCATTACCATGTTCAGTAAGTGTATTATTTTAGCCAACTTCACTGTTTTAGGCTATTGTGGTACAGGACATGTTTCATGATTGCTGTGGTGTTTGTGTGTTCTTTTTTTAATGGAATGTATGTATTTTTTGTTATGTGCCAGTTGATAAATGTGCATCAATATGATCTATATTTCGTGCTAATGTATTAAGTTAAAAAGCTAATTGTTATTAATAATATAATTGTATGTCATAGAACATAATGTAATGTTATTTGTATCATTTGTATTTTATTAACATGTTTTGAGTTAGTCTCACTTTGACAGTGAGTCGGCTTTGACAGAGAGGTGTGTCGAAGATAAATTCTGTATGATGACGATTTGCTCTCTTTGAACTCTGAGTAGATGTTGAGCTTGTCTGCAGGATGAATAAACCTGATTTCAACAAGATATGCCAGTGTCTTTTGTGCACCAGAACAAAACGCAGGGTAGCCGGGCTAGGGAGAACGGATCGGTTACATTAGCATGAAAGGCAATGCTGTAAAAATATTTTACAAACAATTTGTTAAATGCTCCATGTATGGACTATATACAGTGCCTTGCGAAAGTATTCGGCCCCCTTGAACTGTTCGACCTTTTGCCACATTTTTGTTCCCCTGAGACTGGGATGGAGATTTGTCTTCCAACAAGACAATGATCCAAAACATAAAGAAAAATCTACAATGGAATGGTTCACAAATAAACATATCCAGGTGTTAGAATGGCCAAATCCAAGTCCAGACCTGAATCCAATCGAGAATCTGTGGAAAGAACTGAAAACTGCTGTTCACAAACGTCCTCCATCCAACCTCACTGAGCTCGAGCTGTTTTGCTAGGAGGAATGGGCAAAAATTTCAGTCTCTCGATGTGCAAATCTGATAGAGACATACCCCAAGCGACTTACAGCTGTAATCGCAGCAAAAGTTGGCGCTACAAAGTATTAACTTAAGGGGGCTGAATAATTTTGCTCGCCCAATTTTTCAGTTTTTTATTTGTTGAAAAAGTTTGAAATATCCAATAAATTTCGTTCCACTTCATGATTGTGTCCCACCTGTTGTTGATTCTTCACAAAAAATTACAGTTTTATATCTTTATGTTTGAGGCCTGAAATGTGGCAAAAGGTCGAACAGTTCAAGGGGGCCGAATACTTTCGCAAGGCACTGTATAACACACTACATGAAAGGTAATATTTGAAAAACCATAATAGGTGAACTTTAATTCACTGTCAAGAATTATGCTAAAGGTATGCAAAATATGATTCTTTACGACTCAAACAGTTACCTTCTCAGCCAGTGAATCCTCCAGGGTGCTGAGAACTGTATCTGTGTTGGATGTATCAGTCTGCAGAGACTTCACTCTTTCTCTCAAGCTGCTCATCTGCTTCTCTTTATCCCTCAGCTGCTCCTGCAGGATCTCAATCTGGAAAATCATCATATATAAAATATATAAAATGTATATACACATATGAAAACAATTTAATAATTGCAGGGACAAAATTAAGATGTAAATTACCAACCTTTTTCTGTAGCACATTGATTTTTCGCTCTTTGACGTCTAACATGTCTTTAAGGTCATGGATCTCGCCGTTTAGTGTACTCTTCTCCTCGGACATGTCTTGGATCTGCTTGCTCTTTTTGTTCAGCAGAGTTTCCTTTTCTTCAAGACGCAACCTCAGCGCATCCACCTGAGGGATTATGAAGTTAATCAGTCACAAATAAAACTTAAGGATAAATTGTTGGGTTGATAACCACTCTTTGGGTTTCTACCTCTGTTTGTAAGATAGCAGCTCGCTGCTCTTTGGCAGTCAGGGACTCTTTAAGCACCTCAATGTGCTGTTTGCTATCAGAGAACTGATTGGTAAGTGTCTCAAGTTTGGTCTGCAGGCCAAGGAGCTGGGTGTCCTTCCTAGAGAGGTCCTGCTTCACCTGGTCCATCTGATAACACAGAAGACAGTCCAGTCAAGGTTATAAATATCACTTTTAGATTTTACATAAACATTGTGTTACAGATGGTCAAATATCAAACATACACTGTGGCAATCATGTGCAAATTCATTGTATCAATGCACAAAATGTTATTATCAGTCTTTCAAAGCCTACCGTTTTATGATGGATGATGTATGAAAATGATCTTTAAGGCAAGATACTACAGGAATGCAGGGTTGTTGTTTTTTTATTAAAATTTTTAAATATTATGACAATTAAACTTTGACATTTTATTACTGATATACTTTTGATATATGTATTTGAAGTTTTTCAAAATTAAGTGTTGTTAAAAATTATGCAAGATTTAAAATGGCACTGTGAACCCCATCCACAGATCAAGACCTTGTCATTGTGAAGTACCTTGTGTACTCTGGTGAGCCCCATCTCAATGAAAGCTTGGGTGAACAAATCTGAGGAGAAAGGTCAGACTCTTTCCTAAAGATCCTCCATGACAAAGGTGTACTCTGCCTGGATTAGATGTACCCTGCCTGGATTAAGGTTACTGCGACCCACCATGGAATAAGGCTTGTGGGTGGTGTCCTGGTGGATCGGCGCAAAATGGCAACATGGAGCAATCTTGTAGGCTCGCCATCTGTAGAGTGGGGGTCAGGTGCAATGTCAGTCAAGCGATGGCCATTCTTAGACAGACTAGATCTTTGCAGTGGAAAGTGTCTTTGGGAATGTGTGATGTGACTTTGCTGGAAAAAGCCTGCGTTTGTGTGCAAGATTAGATGTAGTCAGCCTTACATCCACACACAGTATGGACTCTGGTACCTTCTAAACCAGGGGTGGTCTCTCTCCTACTCTTAGTTCTGAAGACAGGCCTTAGGCAGATTATGGGGATATTCACCAGGGCCAGGCTGAAGGCTGCACAGTTGGAGTTTTCAAGTCTTCTTTGTGTTATTTGTGTGTATGCATATGAGAAGGTACCTCACTGACTCCATAGTGCTACTGGGGCACATGTTAGAAATGATGGAGATACTTGGAGGAATGTGGTTTATATGGCTCATAAAGGAAACTGACATATATGTATAATGCTAGATTGACTGAACAGGAAACAAAGCTCAGGGTTATACAACATGTCATTACTGTCACAAGCGAGGTGGAGGAAAGTTGACAAATATCAGAAAAACTACTTAAAAACAAATTACCAAAATGGCCATTTCTACCCGTTCTATGTTGTCTTAAAAAGATGCAAATGGTAATACGAGAAAAAATAATGTAGGTTGTTGAAATCAAAAATCATCAGGATGCAAAAGGAATTCATTTATAATTGTGTCTTGGATTTGTACTACCTTGTTCTTCATGAACTTGGTGTGGTTGCGGTAGACTTCCATCTGCTTGACTTCCTCTTGTCGCTCCTCGCAAGTAAGCATGTTACTGGAGCGCAGCATCATGACCTGGTCCTCCAGCTCCCTCAACCCTCGCTCCAGTGAGCTAATCTGTGAGTCCTTTACGCACGCAACACACACATAAATCCCTCACAAAACTACACAATTGACAGCTGGTGCATGAATCCAATGTTTTGTATTGTGTATACTGCATGTCAAATATGTGCTCAATTGTAAAAATAAATAAATAAATTAAAAATTTTGGATGTGAAAAGCACAAACAATTCAGGGGTTTGTTTGTCACAATTTCACCCACCCTGATTCATCTCCCATTTTGGAGTGCAGTGTAGACATTGCTCATCAACAAAACAAAATCCTTTTGTCATATCACACCAAACCAGTGACCACATTTCCCGTCCTGCACTGCAGCCTACAAACATGACCACCATGGACCGCAACCCGAACACTTGCCTTCATTCTTATCATCCACACCTGCATCCAATTCACAGCACACTCACAACCACAGTTTAAAAGGACTTTCTATGAATTCACTCATTGCAAAGTACAATGCCTTGCGAAAGTATTCGGCCCCCTTGAACTGTTCGACCTTTTGCCACGTTTCAGGCCTCAAACATAAAGATATAAAACTGTCATTTTTTGTGAAGAATCAACAACAGGTGGGACACAATCATGAAGTGGAATGAAATTTATTGGATATTTCAAACTTTTTCAACAAATAAAA
>JAFFST010047446.1:65626-95402 GCA_022414735.1 Noturus placidus
GAACTTCCGGAGAGAGTTTGCTGCACTGAAAGTAAAGGGGCTGAATAATTTTGCACGCCCAATGTTTTTTATTTGTTGAAAAAGTTTGAAATATCCAATAAATTTCGTTCCACTTCATGATTGTGTCCCACCTGTTGTTGATTCTTCACAAAAAATTACAGTTTTATATCTTTATGTTTGAGGCCTGAAACGTGGCAAAAGTTCGAACAGTTCAAGGGGGCCGAATACTTTCGCAAGGCACTGTATAACACACTACATGAAAGGTAATATTTGAAAAACCATAATAGGTGTACTTTAATTCACTGTCAAGAATTATGCTAAAGGTATGCAAAATATAGACAAATGCAAAGACCAGTGTGCCCACACACCCACACACAAACACACACACTCCTCACCTGAGTCTCATCCTGAATGGCACGATATTGTTCCTTCCACACTGCTATCTTGGAAACCTCATCCTTGCGCAGTGCCCTCTCCTTCTTCAGTTCAGGACTCCAGAAGGTCTTGATGGAGCTCATGGATGAGCTGAGTTTGCTCTCTTTCACCTCCACCTCCTTCCTCAGGAGCTCATTCTCCCTCAGCACCTCTTTTAATTGCGCCTGCAGCTCTATGATCGTGTTGTCTCTGGCCTGGCGCAATGAATGTGGCACTGTGGATGCTGTATGGAGCTCTCCTCCAAAGCTCATGGAGTCTGTGGACACAGTAGGCACCATGGCCATGTCAGGCGTGCTCCCGGTGACTGTTCCACGCACGCCATATGGGATGCTGCCACCGAAGCGTCCGGTTGCCATGGCACTTTTCGGGATGTCGGAGGAGGTAACGAGCGCGACCTCATTGTCACTCATGTACATGGGACCAGACGTGGCATAGGCAGCGTTGAGGGACTGGATGTTCTCCATGGAAAGAGTTTTGCCCCCAGGGCCACCAGGCCCACCGCCACTGCCCCCCATGCTGTTGGTGCGGCGGTGTCCCATTCGGGGTGAGCGTGGCAGCCGGGGTGATCGGCCTGAGTTGCCCTGGCTGTTCCGGCTCCCACTGTGATTCCCATCCATTTTGCTCACAGAACGAGAGCTGCCGTACATTCTGACAGAATACAACCAGTAGACCAACTGAAAATAGGACAAATATGTGTACCCAAGCTGTTAGCAAATCATTCTTCTTGTATGTACGGACGTACTCTTGTTTTCCCCTTTGCACAAGAACAGCAGCTTTCTTTGCCCTGTCTGGGAGAGGATGGTCCGTCCGTGGCTAACGTGGAACACCTACTGTGCCCTGCAAAAAAATAAAAGGTACAGCCTGTATATGAAAAAATGCAATGCCAAAAAATGTAATGTCAATGTCATGTGGGTCACTGGGATGAAAAAGCCCACACCTTTGTTACAGCTGACTGCACACAGATGGGCATTTAAGCCCTTTTTTCTATTACACTTAATTTTAAGGCCTAAGCTATTGCATTAATGTTTAAATGCAGACATCAAGTGCTCTCCATATTACAATGACAACACTGCATAAATAAACATTATCAGCTCCTTCAATTATGAAATGTACATTTTTTTTTGTGCACAATTTTAGGTCACACCTCTCGAAATAGATCTAGACTACAAACCACCAGGTGACGGCTATGCAATGAAGAAAAGGCGGGGTTGCACCGTATTCATGCTCCAAGTATCCACATTTAAAGCGTTTAAAAGACACAAATTGTACATTACCGCGGTCAGACTCATACAGTTCTCTGCTGTCCGTTTAACAGCCATGTATATCATCAATACGTCAATTTCCTCAAGTCGGATACGATCATGGTTCATATATAGCCTAGATCTAGGCGTGAGATCTAAAACTCGGATATGCGCAAATCCGAGCGCGCGCTCTAACCTACACAATTGTTGTTTCGTTAAAGCTTTCGAGTGTTTTATTTCGCAGATTGTCCCTGCTCCCAGCACTATCACCTTGATGCAATTATTCAGCTACAAGAATCCTCCCCTTGCCCTTCTCCAGTCACCCACCATTGTACCGGTTTGATTGCCTATAGTAGCTTATCCACTCCTCTTTCAAACACACACACACACACACACACACACACACACACACACACACTATCATAAACGAGGATAATATGTAAGAAAATAAAATAGTTGCCTAACACGCTTCCGATCGACAAATATTTTCGTTAGATCTATACAGAAAAATCATGCACATCCATTTGATCAGAATGTATCCTAACACTGACATAAAAGCAAGTAATGTCTTGCAAAATCAAATTACCATCTGTTGTTTTAATCCATGTGTGTAAATGAAATCTTGCAGCATCCAGTGTCCAAACGGCGCTCTAAAGAAAGAAGCCTATTTTTCTATATTGCTTGATGAGTTTTTTTTTTTTTTTAAATTGCAGACATTGGCAGCATCCTTTCCCAGCAGGTCTGGAAGGAGTTCGGTGACGTAACGCCTACGCTGCGTGCTCGCGACGTGCGCCTGTCTAATCGGAGTGGGCGGGGCTAACGTCAAATATTATGAAGCCCACAGAGGGGACCACAGAGTGAGGAGCCGCCATTTTGTTGTGCCTATTCAAAGTGATGTGTGGATTGAAAAACGGTTGCTTTAAAGTACCAAGCTAAACGTATATACTCACCGCCCACTTTATTAGTAACACTTGTACAACTGCACATTCATGCAGTTATCTAATTAGCTAATCATGTGGCAGCAGCACAATGCAAAAAACTTTCGGTGAGTCTGTGCCCATGATAGCTACAGATTCTTGTTCTTTGCTGACTGGAGAGGAACACACTGTAGCCATCCACCTCAAGGTTTCATGTCTTGTGCATGCTGAGATGCTTTTCTGCACAATATTGTTGTATAGTAATTATTTGAATTACTGTATCTTTTGGGCAGCTTGAACCAATATTGCCATTTTCCTCTGATCTGTCTGATCAACAAAGCATTTCCACCTACAAAACTGTCACTCTGTGGTGTTTTTTTTTTTTTTTTTTTTCCCCACACCATTTTATGTAAACTCTTGAGACTGTTATGTGTGAAAATCCCAGGAGATCAGTAGTTTATGAGATACTCAAGTCGTCCCATCTGGTACCAACATCCATGTCACGGTTAAAATCAGAGAGATCAAACTTTTTCTTCATTGTTATTTTTGTTGTGAACATGAGTTGAATCTCTTGACCTGTACCTGCACGATTTTTTGCATTGCACTGCTGCCACATAATTGCCTGATTATATAACTACATGAATGTGCAGGTGTACAAGTGTTGTATATCAGTTTGTGTACAACACTGGTTATTAAGGTACTGTTATGTACTGAACATTCACATTCTAATTCAAAACGTTACCACTGCTGTGACAAGGAAAGGTATAATTTAGTATGTTTCATCCAGAGATTGCAGCTATATGGATGAGATCAAGTGAGCTTGAATGAGCCAGAATAATCTGGTCTGGAGACCTGAGTTTGTACTTGTGGCATGATGGACAGCAGAAAATAAACTCACGATCACTGTGTCACAGAAACAGTAATGTTCAATCCTGCAATAGTGCCCATAATCCCACTCTCCTGAGACACTAACACTGGACTGGCATGCGTTTTTCGTTTTGTAACCAATCTGTAATATTTCTTTCTATGGCATGGAAAATGTAACCTCCTCCCACTTCACTTCCAGAGTTCCATCACCTTCAATTCAATTAAATTTGATTTGTATAGCACTTTTAACAGTGAATACCAATTGTTACAAATTGTTAGCTTTATAGAAATCTAAAAAATTCTGGATATATATTTTAAATTAATAAATTTATCCCTAATGAGCAAACCAGAAGTGATGGTGGCAAGGGAAAAGTCCCTTCTAACTCAACAGTGATAATGAGTGTTTAACAAACCCCTTAACACTTATTAGCCTTATATGTTCATACCAGTGCCATACTCTCTAATGAATGAGGCAGAGGGATGCTGAGAAATTACTAATTTGGGTTGCAGTCTGTAATTGCAAATCTGCAAAGTGCACATATGGTAGGTGTACCTGATAAAATACAAATGTATAAAATGATGACTCAGACGTGCCTAACAGTAGATTCTCACTAGCAAGTGACAAAGCGGCATCAGACTATTCATTTCCTGTAGCTTTGCACCACAGAGCTGTGATTTCACACACCATTTTCAGCCCAGAAATGCCTTGGAAAATAACTGATGAGTGGACGTAGATAAAACAAACTAACATTACTATAATCTACGCTTGCTCTCTAATAACTCAATCATAACATTTATTGGAAAAAGTACAATGGAAAAGTAAAAAGGATAGAGAGAGAGAGAGAGAGAGAAAATAAAAAACAGCAGGAAGAAACACATTAAGTCGAGTATGAAAGGTGAAGGGAGCTTTAATAGAATATAAGGAAATAATGGATGTAGAAAACTATGTTAATTGTGCATTAAATGGTGTTTTTATGAAGCATCTTAATAAGCAGGGGAATGAGGTTGACTGGGATATATAGAACACTATTTAGGCCTACTACATAGTATGCAGAGATTTTGGAGGCTGATATTGTGATATTGTTGAGGTTTGGAGTAATGCAGAGAGAGAGAGAGAGAGAGAGAGAGAGAGAGAGAGAGAGAGAGAGAGTATATAAAAACATAGGGGGAAAAAGTACAGTAAGTGTAGTATGGAAAGGTGAAGGGAGCTTTAATAGGAATTAAATGATGCAGGAAACACTCCACAACACTGCACAACAAATGTGCATTAAATTGTGTTTATATGAAGCATCTTAATAAGATCATGGGCTGGTTGTGGCACAGTGGCTTAATGGTTAGCACATTTGCCTCGGACCTCCAGGGTTGAGGCCTTGAATCTTGCCCCCACCCTGTGTGCACAGAGCTTACATGTTCTCCCCATGCTTCTGTTTTTTCCTCTCCCAGTCCAAAGACATATGTTGTAGGCTGATTGGCATTTCCAAATTGTCCATAGTTTGTGAATGTATGTGCGATTTGTGCCCTACAATGGGTTGGCACAATGCCCAGAGCATCTCCCGCCTTGTAAATGGTAAATGGCGCACTTATATAGCGCTTTTACACTGTGTCTCATTCACCCATTTATACACACACTCACACACACCAATGGTAGCAGACCTGCCATGCAAGGCGCTAGCTTGCCATCGGGAGCAACTTGGGGTTCAGTGTCTTGCCCAAGGACACTTCGGTATGTGGAGTGACGTGGGCCGGGAATCGAACCGCCAACCTTACGATTAGTGGTCAACCCGCTCTACCAGTTGTGGTTTAGCTGTGATTTTTACCTAATCTGTTCATATTGAATGTGTAACCTCCCCCCAAAAAAGGTATTCAGGCAGTTTTTACTATGGTAAGCCTTGCCCCTTTAGAATATTTTTTTCACATATAGGTAGTTAATACCATGAGCATTTCAGAAATGTATCCTATGTTTGGATTTTTTGGTATTGTTATTGGAAGTTTAGACAAGGTAGAAATTCAAAAACTTTCCCAATATATCTGAATTTACCCTATTATTTCGTCTTACTGGAACTTAAAATCATGGACACTGCACATCTACACCATACAACAAAGATGATTAAATCTTTCAACGTGGGATCTTAGTGTTTTTGCTAGCAAGCTCATTGTTCTTGAGTCGACTTGTTCTTGAGACAACACAATACTAATTATCACATATATCTACATAATGTTACCACAGATGACGCAACTATCCTGCTCTTTCATGTCAAGCATGCTTGATTGGCTATATTAGCAGCTTTCTACTTTAAAAAAAAAAAAAAAAAAAAAAATGTATGTTGATTCTGTATTGATATATCTTGTTGTACTCTGAAAAGTGTATGAGAATCAATAAAAATTGTTATAACAACAACAACAAAAAAGAAAGCACAATATACAAAAAAGCACACAATTTAATAATTAGTGGACAAAAATGGCCAAACACATCAGATAAAAATAGACAATTGAGAATCTTATGGATAGACATATTTCATGTTTCATGACACAATTCTCTATTAAGTAGTTGGTTTCACAAGTTTTCTTGTTCTAACAAGGCCACCACCTAGTAGCCATATTTTTTTTAATAATCTGTAATTATGACAGTGTACTTTCCTTTATATACAGATGCACAGCTTTTTTTTTTTTTTTAAATCTTCTTTTTTTTAACTTGAGTGAAATTGTTAAAACTATTTTTTTCTACAAAATTTTATTTCCTTAACATTACACAAAGACACTGAAGACCATATGTGATAGATACTTCAGCCTGAATTAACTGCACACAGCTTTATAATTAACACTTAATCTTCAATGGCATTTAATTTATTATGAAATTCTAGTTGACTTTTTTTGTATAAACCTCTTTCATTGACAATTTGGACTGTTTTCACTTTGGATAAAGATTTTCCTATATTACGCACAGTGTCCTTTGACTACCCAATGATAGTGACACCAGCAAGATGTTGGTGTCATTTCTACTTAAAGAGAGAAATGCAGCATCGCTCTAGTCCTTTAGCCTGTCCAGCCCTCTCACCTACTCATCTGTACACTCTACTCAAACAGATCAGCTTCCAAAGCTTAAACTTTCATGCTAATATCAATGTCAACAAAATCCTGATTGTCATCTTATAGCTTGTTAACTAGCTGAGCCGTATCTCAGGCTTAACTCAACGCAACTCTTTCCAGTGCTGTCTCCACTACTCTTCTACATTGGATTTATAATTAATATGACAGGTCCTAGGGGGTACAGTGGCTTAGCAAGGCACATTTGCCTTTGGGATTTGGGGTCTGAATCTTGCTTCTGCCCTGTGTGTGCAGAGCTTGCATGCTGTCCTTGTCCTTGTGCTTCAGGGATTTCCTTCAGTCCAACTGACTGGTTTTGCTGATAGAGCCTAAAAACAGCTTATTTTCTCACTTGCCATTTTTCTTTGACATTCACTGTCATTCGTTTGGAAATACCAACCAGCCTACAATGCATATCTTTGGACTTCAAATCCCTACCCCAGTCCAATGACATGCGTTGATGGACATTTCTAAATTGTCCATAGTGTGTGAATGGGTTTGTGATTGTGCCCTGTCCAGGGTGTTCCCTGCCTTGTGCCCTGAGTTCCCTGGAATAGGCTACAGGTTGCATCTAGGCTCCTTCATGACCCTGCGTAGGATAAGCATTATGGAAATTGGGTGGATGACAATGAATGTCAATGAAAAATGGCGAGTGAGAAAATAAACTTTTTTAGGAGCTAACAGCAAAACCAGTCAGTTATCCATTATGATAGTTTTTTTCTCCTGTGCTAACTGTGCTAGCAATGTGACATCATCACAGCAGAGAACTACTAACTTCTCCAAGGAATTACAAAGAAGCACCAACCAACAAATTGGCAAAAGAATCTATAAATATATCACAAATATTTAATTATGAACACATTTAATGTCTTTCAGGGTGGGTTTACCCTTTAAGAAAGAAAAAAAAAAGTTATTTAGAGCTACAATCAGGCACACCTTCCCATGGGGAGATAGCTGTATGTATATGGTGACATCATTCCCTTATTTATTTTATAAGCTTTCATAACCTTATGAAAACGATTAAAAAAAAAGCCTCTGAATGTATGAAAACACCTCTTGGTAACATTTAATATATCCGGTTATAATCGCATTATGTGGCTATGTGTTATGTACGTATTTTAAAATCGTGATTCCTGCTCCTTTGTCGTGGCTGCTATTTGTGTTAGCAGATTTCCAGAATGTTGTCGTGTTATGCGGTGCTCTGTGCGGGAGGGGGCGCTCGTGTCCACACTGCGTTATGAGGCTATTTTGGGCTGCCTCGGGGGAAGAGAGAGCAGAATGCGGATTGTTCTTTCGTCGGCTGTGTTTTATGGTGTCGCACTGAGATGGAAAAACAATAAAACGCCCGTTTGTGTGTCCATAAATCCAAATTATGTCCGTCGAGTGGAAATCGTTTGATTCAGGGATCAGCTGCAATAAGTAACAAAGGCGCTTTTTTGTTACAACAACAAAACACTAGCTCGTGTATGGGATATCACGGGAACGGATGTCTGGCGTGTTCGTTTATTAAGGCCATGGGACTCGTTTGCATTAGTTTTTTTCATTGGTAACCAGTTGAACAAGGAAATTAAACCGATAAAAAAAACCTGCAACAAAGAGTCCGCGTGCATGTCCGGAAATCTCGCGAGAAGGCGCGTGATTTTTGCACGTTGACGTTTCGAACTTTGTAATTTTGTCGTTCGGTGTTCTCGAATGTGTTGTTATCGAGCCTGTCGCCCTTTACAGAGGTATCCGTACACGGCAAACGAATGACATCCGCGCACAATCATAGTCGTATGACTCAAATATGAGTCATTTCAAACGTTATAACTAAACCGGTGATTAGCTCGCTCGCTCGCTAAGGGGAGTTTCGGCGGTGCGCGCGCGCGCGCGGTGTCCAGAGAGACGGTAGATAATCGAGGATGACGATGCACATCATTCCGGTGAGTGTGTTTAAAAAAAAAAAAAAAACATTTCGGTGAGTGTGTTTTATGAAAGTGTCTCTGGAAACCGTATGAATGAAGTTTAATCACGACACTTTGTGCCTCAAAATGTCCCCAGTTAGCAGCTCTGGCTAACTGTATTTGATTTGAGTCACGTCAGTTAGCGCGAGCTGTTCGTGTTCGCGTTAGCCAGCTCGCGTTGTAGAGAGAGAGAGGGCAGAGAACAACAAACGCCGCTGCACTGTTCTAATTTTCCGTAACAAGAGACGTATTGATGTGTATACATTTACAGAACAATTGTGTAGTGAAAAACAGTTTCTTAAACACGAGTTAGTGATGGTCATTAATTGAACGCCAGCATTAGCTAGAGCTGCCTAATTAGCAAGTCTAGCCACGCGCACAGCAGTCATTTTAAACTCAACTGGTTAATGTTGGTCTGCGTGGTTGGGTAAATCTGAATTATTTACGATCTGGTTTGACATGACATGTATTAGTAATCGGATTTAAGCGAACGATGGATTTGGGTAACTTTGTACCTGCCACATCCGCTAAGTGGATGTTTGATTGCTAATGTCATCTAACAGCTGATTCATGTGGCGGTGTCCAACTTTTATTTATTGTTTGAGTCCAATTAATGTTCGCCTCTTAATGATGGTTACTTTGTAAAGCTGAGTGTCTACGTTACAATCAGTGTAGCTCAATCAATGTCAATGTTGTTTTAAAAACAAATTGTGATGTCGCTTTATTTGTTGGTGTATTATTTGGCTCGTGATAGTCCAGAGGAGACATTCATTCAAAACAGCTTTTCAGAGTGTCTTTCAGTCTCTGGACCATAACTAAGCAGCTGCTGTCCTGTACATTATCTCTGTTTTCTGTGTACCTCATTCGTCAGCTGCTTTCATCTCTCATTATGTCTTGTGCCAGATGCATGTATGAATTTGTGAGGATTATTTGGTTTTGTTAAGTATTTGAGCGATAATCTTTCCAGACATATCTATGAAGTCATCTTTGGCGGAGGACATCTGAGTAACTATGATCTGTTCACTGTTGAAGTGATTTTTTTCTGTATCAGAGATGGGTGTGCGTTCAGGATGTGTACTAAGTGTCGTCACATGGAAATTTAGTGCCTGCTACTGTACATGTACACCTCGTTTTAATTCAACCTGTTGGTTGATTTTAACATTTTAATCAAAAGTGATTGTCGTATGGTGACGCGTGGCGGTCTGTAACTCGCAGAAAGCCCCCTTGTAAAAGTCTACTATATTCTTTATTGTTCTGCGTTTTTAAACCCTGCCAATGAATTAAAATTTTTATTTCAGGTAAGAGACGAAATAAAAAGAGCCTAGTGTGACTTTTTATACAGAGTGAAACGTGCAAAATCTCTCCTCCAACAAGATATGATATAATCTTTGTGAACATATCAATTCAGACATGTTCTGAATCAATATCATCTCGGGTCTAAGTTGATATGTTCACGAAGATTATGGCATATCACCTGGGGTTATTTCTACCAGTCATTCTGTAGAAGGTAAAAGATAGTGTAATATGTTCAGATGCAGAGCATATTCTGTAAATAATACTAACATGACCAATTCAGATGGAACTAAAATCCCAGAGATACTACAGTGATACACACGTTACCCCACTCCTCTGTTTGCTTACTTTTGGTCTCTGTAAAGTGATATTGAGTTTGAGAAAAATGCTGTATAATTTACACTTATTAGTTGTATTATGTTTTCTCAGTACTATAAACTTTACTTTGTATTGTTACAGTGAAACAGAAGCTTGGATAACATTTTGAACCTTGTGCAACCTTCTGGCTTAAAAGTGCACGTCAAGTATTACACCCTTGCCTTTTTACGTCACACCTTATGTTGAACACAGTCTACATTTCCCCGTACAATGGATGACCGAAGTTTAAAAGCCCTTGTGCCTTATCATGTGAACATGTGGACTGTGAACTGGTCTCTCCCTCCTTCAATCCCAGTGCTCTTCCAGTGCTTTTCTCAAGCCCTTTAGTTTGTAAGAGTATTGACTTCATTTGAGCGATCACTCAAAAACGTAGCAAAGAAGCCTTTTAGTATTTCTCAATACATTTATTTAAGTGTATGGAAGTGATCTAGGCTTTGAGTGTCTCTTCACTCTGTGAGTGGAGATATGTCTGAAAGTTTTAGAGACAAGATGGTTAAGTTCCTGTCCCCTGCTTCAAAGAACACTGCTGGCTCCAACTCGGACACGCAGTTGGGTGAAAGGATTGGTCCTGAAGTCCGACGCCGGCACCACACCATGGAGCGGGACTCGAAAGCTGAGCACCGATTTGTCCGGCGTAGTGTTATTTGTGACTCGAATGCCACAGCTTTGGAGCTTCCTAGCAAAATCTTTTCCCTGAGTGCGCAACCGGATTGTTCAGCCTCTTCCACCGATCTTAACGTTAGTGAGATTAAAATCACCACTCAGACTGAGATCCTTGTGGTGGCTGATGGGCCCGTCGTTGAGAAGGTGGAGGGAGCGAAAGATGCAGTCCACAAGGAGATAGTCGAAGAGCAGAGGGCCGTGATGTCAGTCAGTGAGGTTGTGGAGACAAAGAAGGAAACGTGTCTGGAACCACACTGCAAGACATCGGAGCAGGAGTCTGGCAGTAGTGTAGGCACAAAACAGGAAAATGATAAGGAGGAAGATGAGGAAGCCAAGACGAAGGTTCGTGTGGAGTCAGGGCAACAGCGTGGGACTGAGAAGACGGACCCAGAGGACATTGAGGAGGTGGAGACGAAGGCTGTCGGAACTTCACCCGATGGCCGATTTTTGAAGTTTGACATTGAAATTGGACGTGGTTCATTCAAGACAGTGTATAAAGGATTGGATACAGAGACGACTGTGGAGGTGGCATGGTGTGAACTGCAGGTAAGTCATTTTTGTGCCATTTGAGCTCTGCTCTGCTGTTTCAGCTTGGGGATTTGTGTTGTGTGAAATGAAGAACGCATAGGAATTGTTAAAAATATATATATATTTTTTAATAAATTAATTAATTTAAATTGTTATTGTTATCTTAATGTATTGCTACATTTGTTTGTTTCCAAAATATTGAAATAGCACATTTTTAAAATATTAATCTTCAAATAATATATTTTTTAAGGTACTCCTATCTAGAGTGCATACTCAGACTTATTCCTATATATTCCAAGACAAAAAAATTGCCTTGACATATGTTAGGTAGCTTAGAGTATTACCATGAAAATTTTAGCTCGATAGTCTTGATAGTAGTCTTTTCTCTTTCATGATGGCACCAGATCTCAACACAGACTGTGTTAACATTTATTTTCCCTAGTTATACTGCAAATGGAGACAAGTAATCACCGAACTATATAATGCAAGCAGGATGATTCTGATAAATGCTCAAGTGACGCTGCAGACCACAGGGCAACATCCTGCTGCTGGTAACATTAACTTGTGACCCACTTCTCGTTATTTGCCTTTATTGACATCCTGTTTCCTCCTTTCGTTTTAAAGGGGTTAAGAGAGGAAATGTAATAGACACTTGCGATAAGTTTTACTCTGTGAGTGCAATACACTAGTGCATGTTGGGAAAGTGGGTCAGAGTCTCTTCTCATCGATGTGAACAGCAGCTCTGGCTTGTCAAGGCTTGCCTTTGCCCTCTCTACCCCGCCTTCTTATTGCTGCTGGGTAATGACAGGACATTGCATGTGGTCACGTGAGCTGCAGCTCTGCTGCAAACAGGCTTCTGGTTGAGCCAGTTTGGAAAATGTGCTGAAACAAAAGCTACAGTATCTGTTTCACACTCACTCTTTTTACATGTTCTCTCACACGCTGCTTTCTCTGAGACTCTTATTTCTTGTGCCCTCTCATCTTTTCTTCCCCTCCCACTCTTCCTGTCTTTATTTCTCTTTTTTTTTTGGTCTGTAGTGTCATTTTGTCTTCCGTTTCCTTTGATATGTAGCAAAGTTGCACTAAAATACCAGTACCAGAAGGCAAAAATACATGCACTGTTTGTTCACAACACTGGCATACTTCCATCCTGTAGCTCATATCGCACATGACATGCTTGAATAATATTTAGGTCTGAGCACAGGAAAAGTTTGTTGCAAGTCGGATAGTTGTCATGTTGGGTCAGCAACGAAGGAAATAATTTTGCAATAGCGTTGCCTGTCCGAGTGAAAGGGGAAGAAATTATATTTCCATATTCCAGTGTCTTGTGTTGCTCTGAATGCTTTGCTCTCAAGTGTGCGTTATCTGATTTTAAGAAATATATATATATATATATATAAAAGCACTGTAAGAAGTTTAAATACACGTCACACCTATAGCTTGTCCATAATAACTTGTTTAAGAACTTTAAACTTTAAATATTAAAAAGGTTTAGTATTTGAATAAACTTGAACGTTAATGCACCATAAATTCATCTGCCACAGAACTGTAGTGTTTTACACAGAATGAACATCAGCAAGCAATATGTTTGCAATTGTGCACTTTCATCACATAAACAAGCAAAGTTATTGGCATTGAAGAAACTCACAAGAAGAAAATAATCAGATTTTCTTCTCACATTTGTTTATCTATACAATTTGATTCGAAAACAGATTAACTTATTTAGCCTCTCGCATACTTCGTTTTTTAAAAAAAAAATTTACATGCACGTCGTAAGCATAATCTTTCAAAGTATACTTCATTTGACATGTACACAGGTGGTCACGCATGCTCATTATGGCAACTTGCACTAGCCTTCCTGGCTCTGTCAGTACAGAGCAGTAAAGCAAATGTTTTGGAGTGAAGGATGACAACGAAGAAGAATCACAAAAACACAATGAACAATGCTTGGGCAGTCTCTCGCCACAATTGGCACCCATATACAAGTCCTTACATGCTTATTAAGACTAGAATCATAAAAATGCCGATACATTATAATCTTCACTCGTTGCCCTCTATTGTTTTTTTCTTCAACTACCTTGAGATTCAACGGCCCTGAGTCACTGTTGCTACCTTGTGGAGTGACTAAATAGTGCAAAAGAATTAAATGCGCATATGTGACCTGCACAACGTATGTGCGGTTAGAAAAATAGGGCGGCATGTGTACAGTTTGTGGGTACTCTGCTAATGATGAAATTTGCATCACACGTACTGTATGCTGTTCCTAGCGTATGCGTAAAAAGTGAAGCATACCTTCTATTTTAGTACTGTGCAAAGTACAAGCCAATGCGGCAGACAAATGCAGCACAAATACTCTGTATTGAATACACACATTCACTGCTGTTCAAGCAGTGAAAGGACAATGGAGTTTCTTTTGTCTGTTTTGGTCACACTAGTCAGCAGTGGACCATTTTAAACTACTAAAACTGAGCTCTCGTATCATGCAACAGAAAAGCATTTGGCAGATTGTGATTTAGATTCCTGACCTGTGCCTGTTAGTCTAGAGCAGTGGTTTTCAAATTGGGGGCCACCAGGGGGCGCCAGGGGGTCCTCTGCAATTTGGTGTGAAAAATAAATTCTCACTCTCAGACAACCACACACACACACACACACACACAATCAATTCCTAATGTGATGTAAGATGTAATTATTAATAAAAATAAAGGGGGGGGGGGTATATTCAGAAGTCTGTATTTTTAATGTGTTTTAAAGACATCTTGCAAAAGGGGGGTCTTGGTCAAATGTTAATGCCATTTGGGGGGCCTTGCCCTGGAAAAGTTTGGGAACCACTGGTCTAGAGAGCAAAATTGGCCATGCTCTCTGGGTGGGAGAGCTAGCATTTCGCTCTCCCCTTTCAATCACGGTCACAGTAGGCCATCTTGGGCATCTGAAAAGTAAATGGGCATGTGGAAGAAGGCCGATAGCCCTTTCCTCAGAGTATTATGTGCTGTCCTGTGACCGCAGTTCAAAATCATATAATGGCTGTCCTCACGAAGACAGCACGTGTCCTTCAGCCTGCCCAGTTGATAGTTGTTGGTTTGATAAGGGGAAGCTGGCTGGTGGGTGGGAATTGGCAAATGATCAAATTGGGGAGTAAAGGAAAAACTGTTTGAACTTTTTGAAAAAATGTTTTGATGAGAACCTTAGATTTACTGTAATGTTTACTAGGATTTAATATTTTTTGAGCAGTATTGTGTTAATGTGTGCACATATACAAATTATTGCCTTGCTCTACTTCATGAGTCCTTTATGTAGCCAAACTAAAACCTGTGCATATTCCCTTTCTTCTGTCAACACTGGTATGAGGCCCAGGAGCTTTTCATATTTTACTGAGTGGGCTGCCTCTCCACTGGGTTCAATTGTTTGAAGTCATTGTAAAGACACGGTGTAAAATAGGACTGGGGCGAGGAGTAATACTATTAGCTTTGGGGGGATGGTGCTTTTGGAGGACCTCCAGGAGCTGGATGTTTCTCATTCCAGGAATTGTGGGCAACCTCATAGTGAAAAGTAGGTCATACTGGGGGAGGTTGGAGTTGGTGGGAATTTAGTGCTATTTCAAGCGTGTTTATGTTCCAGATCAAATAAGTATTCTGTTTGTATTAAATAGTTGGCAGTATTTGTTAAACATTGCCAAGCATTCAATTTAGAGGACACCTACACACACTTATCTTGGAATGTCATGTTTAAAATGCGTTTCAGGACCGTAAGTTGTCCAAATCAGAGCGACAGCGCTTCAAGGAGGAAGCTGGCATGCTGAAGGGCCTACAGCACCCCAACATTGTGCGCTTCTATGATTCCTGGGAGGCTCCGTGCAAAGGGAGGAAATGTATAGTGCTGGTGACTGAGCTCATGACATCTGGCACTTTAAAGACGTAAGTGCACAGTTTTGAATAATTTGTGGCCTCTCTAGATAAGAAATGATTTGGCAGGAAAATATTTTGGCAGTGAAAATAGTCAATTTTATTTTTGTCTAAATTAAATCTTGGCGTCCTTGGTATTAAAAAACAAATGTTTTACCCATGCTGATGGTGGTTTGTTTTGCTCTGCAGGTATTTGAAGCGGTTTAAGGAGATGAAGATCAAAGTCCTGCGCAGCTGGTGTCGGCAGATCCTGAAAGGACTTCACTTTCTTCATACCAGGTCTCCTCCCATCATCCACCGTGACCTCAAGTGTGACAACATTTTCATCACTGGGCCCACCGGATCCGTCAAGATCGGCGACCTGGGCCTCGCCACTCTCAAGAGGGCTTCTTTTGCCAAGAGTGTCATAGGTACGACCCCATAAACCACCATGCACCGTTTCTCGGTCCTTTTTGTGTTAACTCGCTATGCGGGTTTGCTGGCAGGAAGAAGAAAGTCTGTCCTCTTCTGACGTTTCTTTCTCTTCTTTGGCTTCTAAAAGTGTTAAACATTGTGGCGCGAAGGCAGACCACAGTGTTTCTGTGAGCCCCCAAACCACAGCAAACCAGGGCCCCTGCTTCTCGCTCGCGCTGTCTCTCCACACGGGATTTCCCTCCCTCCTCTAAGTCCAAAATTGTTTTGTTGAGCCATATTATCCTCAGTGTTTTAAGAGGCCCTTATTTCAGGTTCCTCCAGAGAGTAAGTAGTTTCTTAACTCTCTTTTTGTCAGTGATGTGCGTAGTTGTATTGTGGCTTGTCTGCAGGCAAACCCGATCTTGGCAAAGGGATAGCACAAAAGCTAGAGGTGAGCCCTGGGCTTTCAGGTACCGTTCTGAATGATCTTTGTCCTGTGGTTTGGATATTGGTGGTCTGTTTCTTCAATGAAATGCGTGATGATGATGCTAATAACTGTCATTTTTCTCTCTCAAGGGTAGATCTTCTGTTTTGATAATTTTTCTTACAGTGTCTTAAGATCCAAGCCTTAATGTCTCTCCTCATTTCCTCTCAGTTATAGACTTAGAGTCCATTTATCATTTTAGGAAACTTTAGACTCTAACCTCAGATCTCCCTTATTCTACTTTAAGGATTATTTAGTGTACTGCGGTAAATGCAGAAAATGGGCCTGGTAAGTCAACCAGTACAAAGTGACACATTACAAATCTAAATCAATTCCAAATATGATAAGTTTTTCTGTGTGAGGTCTTTGTTTTATGGGCAGCTTTTTTTTACTCCATAAACTAGTGTGCAGAACCTCACGAATCAGTGACTAGCTATGGAATATGTTATGCTTAGCCATTTTAATTTGCTCTACTTTCTTACAGGTATCAGAAAGGTAAGTGCCTTTAAGGGTATTTGCAGCAGGCTAACAAAATGTAAAGAGTTCTTTCCATAGCTTGGATTTTAGCTTTCTCTTAAATGATCAGTCCTGGGCTATTGACTGACCATTGACTCACCTCAAACATTTCCCAGTAATCTTTTTGGCTAATACCTGACTTTGTCTTAAACTCCGCCTTTGTAAACATTATCCAATGCCTAACACCTTTAATTTAATGCTCAGCCCTTGTCCTTCAGCAGAATGAGCTTGAATTCTTTGGTCAGTCCAGGCCTTTTGGTAGGTTCTGTACTCTAGTTTTGTTTCCATAACCCTGCCCTAAAGGCCTTACACTGAGAAACTTGGGCTTCTTATCATGACGGCCTAACTGAGAACAGTTTATCCCCCCTCCTCCTCTTTTTCGCTTTCTATCCCCTTTTCGCTCTCCCTTCTCTCTCTCTCTTTTCTCACAGGTTTCTGGAGAAGTCATCTTCAGCAGCATCACCACCTTCCTCTCTCCTCTTCACAGAGAAGGTGTTATAGGGAAATGAGAGAGAGTTCTGAACCGTTCTTTTGATTTAAGGTACCCCTGAGTTCATGGCGCCTGAGATGTATGAGGAGAAGTATGACGAGTCAGTGGATGTCTATGCCTTTGGGATGTGTATGCTGGAGATGGCTACTTCTGAGTACCCGTACTCCGAGTGCCAGAATGCGGCACAGATCTATCGCAGAGTGACCAGTGTAAGTGCCCATCCTTTTGCTGGAGGAGAGGGCCATGTGTGCTCGTCCTTCTCCCCTCTCCTTCGCTCCATTCTTTTAAATCCTCCCCTTTTTGGCCTTTTATGAGGCGTTTTCTTCACTCTTTTTATTCCCCTCTATGAGTGGTAAGTTGTGCTTTTAAGAATTCCAGTCTAGATATGCCATCACCACATACAGAACCCCAAAGTGAAATCAATATTATTATTATTATTATTATTATTATGTAGTAGTAGTAGTAGTAGTAGTAGTATTACAGTTACATTTATATAGCACTTTCCTGGACACTCTAAGTGCTTTATATAGTATTGGGAGGTTCTCCTCAATAGTGTGTAGCATTCACCTGGATGATGTAACGACAGCCATAGTGCACCAGAAGACCCACCACACACCAGTTGGAGAGCGTGATGTAGCCAATTCTGAGATAGGAATTATTTGGGAGAATTTTGCCAGGACATCAAAGTTATACCTCTACAGTTTACGATAAGTGTCCTGGGAGTTTTAATGACCATAGAGAGTCAAGACATTTATTTAACATCTCCTCCAAAAGACTGTGCTGTTTTAATAGTATGGTGTTCCTGTCACTATATTGGGGCATTAGGCCCCACACAGACTGCTGGGTGGGCACCCCCTGCTGGCCTCACTAATACCACTTCCAGCTGCCACAGTGGTTTTCCCCAGGAGGTCTCCCATCCTGGTAATGGCCAGGCTCAACCTTGCTTAGATTTAGTGGGAAACCAAGCCAGAACTGCAGGGAGATATGCACTTGTCCACTGAACTATGTTGCTCACAACAAATGTGAACCAGTCCTTAAAACAAATAAGACTATTTTCTGTGGCTTCAACTCAATTGGCTCATGTGATATTTGTGCAGGAAGTGAAACGAAATTTAGTATCAGCAATTGCGTATGGTGTGGATCGCATGGCAGTTAAGACAGCAACCAAATGCGGTTAGTTTATATTTGACAGTGAAGGTGCACTATTTGTTGATTTTTAATCTGATATAAATGTCACAATTACAAAATACCCCTGCAACCTTTTGATGTGATAAGTTTGTAAAAACAAAAGTATCATGGAAACTTCTGATTGTAAAATTATTCTTAATCATTTGTTAGCGCCATGCTAGATACCAAACTTCACTTCAGTAGTCCCTGTGTTATATTCTCTGCAACAGAAATTAAGAATAGTCCTGGCTCTTCTGGGTGGGAATGCACAGGAAGTTCACAAGTTCCTGAAAAAGTATCTCTGGTGAAAACACCTCCAGAGCCCAGTCCAAAGTAAGATTCATAACTGGGCTTTAGGCAGTAGACTGGTATATAACAGGCGTCTTCCCATAAAATGGGAATTCTAAGTAGTTAAATGTTTTCATTATCTGTTTATTACAGCTTGTAGCCTCCATACACTATTGTGTACAGGTTCAGAGTGTACGCATGACTGTTCATTAATTTATTAATATATAAACCAACATTTTGCGAATAGTACAATATTGATTAGTGTTAAAGGTAGACATTTATGTGAGTTTGATTCTGTTTGTAGGCTGTGCATGATTTGGATGTTTTCTGTGTTCTACTTTTATAGGGAGTGAAACCTGGCAGCTTCGATAAGGTAGCCATTCCTGAAGTCAAAGAAATCATCGAAGGGTGTATTCGGCAAAACAAAGACGAGAGGTCTGTGTAACAAATTTGTTCAACAAACAACTGAACTCTCCTGAAAGTATTTCTCATTTGTCTCTTTCTCACATGTGCCTGTATATTCCCCCCAGATATTCCATCAAGGACCTATTGAACCATGCCTTTTTTCAGGAAGAGACGGGGGTTCGTGTCGAGCTTGCTGAAGAGGATGATGGGGAGGTGGTGGCTATCAAACTATGGTTGCGCATTGAGGATGTTAAGAAGCTCAAAGGGAAATACAAGGATAACGAGGCCATTGAGTTTTCCTTTGACCTCCACAAAGATGTCCCAGAGGACGTGGCACAGGAGATGGTAGCAAAGCTCATTGCGCCTGCTGTTTCTTTAAACATTTCAGCCTTTATCTCTGTGAACTTGTCTTAGAACTGGTTTAGTTTTCCAGCCTCCTTATTAGACTTGCTTTGTCTTTTGTGTTTCTCGCCTTCTTCCTTATTCACTTTGCAGGTTGATTCAGGCTATGTGTGTGAGGGCGATCATAAGACCATAGCCAAGGCTGTAAAGGACCGTGTGGCTCTGATCTGCAGGAAGAGGGAACAGCGGAAGCTGGTGCGGGAAGAACAGGAGAAGAGGAAGCAGGAAGAGGAACGTGAGCAGCAGCCTCCCAGCGAGCCCACTCCTGCTCTCTCCTCCACCACAAAGCCCCCCATGTCGACCTTGACATCAATTCCCATAGAGCCAGAGGAGCCAGAGGGGGAGCAGCACCACCTGCAACAGCAGCCTGGAGCACCTGCTTCATGTGAGCAACATAGTGAATCATTGTGTTAAGTCAGCACCTGTAATGGCTTGGTCATGATCTATTGTTTTTGTATATCCTGCAGCTGTTGGTGGTATGGAAGGCCATTACTCGCTGACCGCATCGGAGTCTCATCCTGTTCAGCCAGTGCTGCCCTCTTACAGCCCTATGCAGCCTGAGCAGCAACCTCAGACCTCTGCCACACAACACAACCCTCAATCCCAACTTACTCAACAGCATGTTGTCCACCCACATAGCCTGGTCGGTCATCTTTGGGATTATTTGGTTTTCAGTCACCATTATAAATAATGGATTATTTGAAAAGCTTGGTTTCTCTTTTCATGTCTGTTGTGTTCTTTGTCCTGATCAGTCACAGGTTCCTTCTTCACAAGGAAGCAGTTCTCAGACTCTGATTCCTCTGTCCCATCCTGAATATAGTGCTCCACAACAGGTACTCATGTCTGCAGACACTTGTTACTCATTTTGAGCATTTGTTTTGTTCATTTCCTTGTAGCTGCTCAGATATTGGATCATTAATGCCTGAATACCAACTATCTGTCGTTTTTCTTCTTTTTTTTTTTTTGTTGGCTACCAGACCACTTTGCCAGGTTCTGTTCAGCCTAGCATCTCCCAACAGCATAACCAGCCCCAGCTGGATGCTGCACCTCAGAGCTCAACTCAGCCACCACCACCGCACGGCTCTCAGGTGGACCAGGTACACTACGGGCCATTTTCACTGCAAGTTAAAATTGGGGAATCTTGGGGATATAGTGGTGGTCCCCCCCACCACCATCATAGATACCTGGAATAGACACACTGGTCACAGTAAATCACCTATAATCATTATTGTGCACAACCACACCAGTGTTAGTCATTAAGGAAGAAGTGCTTGGATTAACCACCATCGTCTTAACGATAACATCATAATGAATATCCATTGTATGATTAAAACAGACATTTTCACCATGTTTAAATAAGGTCATATCAATGAATGGTACTGCTAGCCCTTCCTCCAAAGAGCATTAGTTCCTATTGGTCCCAGTCACCTATGTTAAGTAGGTACAAATAAAAAAATACAACTGGAAATTTTTGTAATTCACCAGTGGCTAATGAAACGGCACATTTCCAGTTTTCTGGTGCCAAAGGTTTTGGTACGTCATCTTGTCTCTATTTTCACCTACATAGAAAAGTTAGTTTACTTCTGCTTTCATAGTTCTTCATTAAAATGCCTGAAGTTTAAATGATAACTCATGGTTCCCCTTTCACTATCTTTCTCAGTGTTCCTCTTTTCTCTTTCACACTATAATTCATACACTTTACAAGCATCCATCATTGTATTTGTGCTGGATGTGTCACTGTGATTCCAAGAAAGTGCTGTTATTTTCCCATGCTTTTCCTTTTTGATTGTACCTCAACGATTATTTATGCATTAAGTATTTCATTAACAAAAACTGTCAGAGTTCCAGCACCATCATACACAACTGTCTTAAATATGGGTTCATGTCCTCATTCTTCTGAACTCAGTAAACATGCCTGAACTTCTTCAAATTTTTCTATCATTAACTTCTACATTCTTCTCCTGCATTCCCACCCCCTCTTTCTTGCATGCTGGCTACCAGGTTTGGCCAAATCAACTTGGCTCTCCTGTTTTCTCTCCACCTCCAAATGCTGAACATCTGTATTTCTTATATCAGGCTTCTCAGTTACACCGGGTGCGTAGTTGAAGGGTGTGTTTTCCACAAAAGAAGGCTGACGTCTTTCCTTCATGCTTTCTTTCTTTTGTCAAGTTAGAGCACTGGACAGAAAAGTACATTCTAAGCATGTTTTAAAATTAGATAATGAATCTAGTCTATTTTGGGATAACAATGTGAAGGAAGCATTGATTTGAGGTAAATTGAGGTCTCAGAATGTTGCCCTTTTTCTTTAAGGTTCCTCTAAGAGTTTCCCAGTCTCCAGATCAGACTCAAATACAGTCCATGCTGATTCCGCTGTCTGCAGAGAGGTACGTCTTGGGGTGGAAAAGCATATATAAAGAATAATTTGCTTTCTTGTCTAAAAGCTTGTCATACATCAATGCTAAATGCCCCCTGGAATGTTTTCTGCACTTGAATGTATTATTCATTAAGTATTATTCATTATTCATTGACTGTGTGAAGTTATCAGCTCCATCTGAATAACATAACTGAGATGTTGCTGTTATTCTTTCTCAGTGGCCTGTCGGATGCAGCTTCAGGGTTGAGTGATGGGAATGAGGGCAACCACAAATCTAGCTCCACAAAGCGCTATCAGCGTCGCTCAGTCCGCAGCCGCTCACGTCATGACAAGTCTGCCAAGCCCAAGCTTGTTGTGCTTAATGTAAGAGATCTCAGGTTCCTCTCCTTGTTGGGTAGATTTCCAAGGAAATGTAATGATTACTGATTACGGCTTTAGTCTAACCATTTTTAATCAGTAATGCAGTCAAATTTATATCACTATAATCATATAATATATAATTTTTATAGGCTTAAATTAAATAAAAACCTAAATATAAAATAATGAAATGAGGATTTATTTTATCAGTTCTGTCATTGAAACAATTCAATAAAGCCTTGCAATGAGAAACAGCCTGAGTGTGCTGTGGGCTATGGTATTGTGATTGACCAGGGGAGAGGTAGAAGAAGTGGACACAGTCGCATGTTTCTCTCTCATTAGGCCCAAATCCTAATATGCTCCCAGATCGCCAATGTAACATTTGCTTTCCCAACAAGATAAATTGCAGCGGCAGAACCTGAAATGAAATAGCAGAATTTGCCTGACTGTATTTTGCCGCGCTCAAACAAACCTGCACCAAACAAGCAGTCGACTTTGTGTATTAATATAAAAGCTCCTTCTATATGGTAGGCTATAAATACAAATTAATATAGCTATTATTATTATTATTATTATTACATTTGTATACAAAATATTGTACTTTGTATTTGTTATAGTGCCCACTCAAAAAGAAACATTAATACGTGGCGTGTGATGTTACATGAAGTTGTCAGGGCCACCGTCACAGCCCTAAGAATAAACTTCTATTTTTTTTTTATCCAGGTTTCTTTGACATTTTCCAACTTAAACATATACAGCAAATAAACAAAACAACCCCCCTTCCCCCCGTGCCAGACACAGAACATGCATAATATAAATTACAAAGCCAGACCACCATAGAAAAGAAGAGAGCAAAAGAAACAAAATCATAGACAATTAACACACAATACTGTCAGCATCCACGTCCCTAACAAAGAACAGAAAACATTGCCAGATTTTGTAAAATTTCCCAGTCACTCCCCTGACCGTGTACCTAATCTTTTCCAATTTAAGATGACACATGACGTCCCTGACCCAGTAACCATACACTGGTGGAGCAGGATCCTTCCAAACTTCTCCTATTTTAATCAGTGCAGTTTACTACTGCATTTATTACCAACATAAAGAATGAATTAATAGACTAAATCATCAGCATAGAAAAAAAAATCTAATAATTCATAGTCCAAAGTTTTTAAATAGATGACAAAACAATGTAAAGTAATTGGGGTTTTTTTTCTAAGCAGATATTGTAATCCTAATTGCATGCAGCTCTTTACTACAAAGGGCCATAGAAACATTGTATGGTTAATATAGAGAACTGTTTTGTTGCTCAGGCTCAACTGACTGTTCAACAGTCAAATAAAGTGTGAAAAACTCATTTATTAATGAAAACCTTCCCAAAGCCCTAATTATACTTCTCTGTATGTGATTTGTGTTTAAGATTTCCAATATTGGTGACAGAGTGGCTGAATGCCAACTGGAAACCCACAACAGGAAAATGGTGACATTTAAGTTTGATCTGGATGGAGACAACCCTGAAGAAATTGCACAGATCATGGTAGCCTTTTTTCTTTTCAGTGCTGTCCACTGTTTTTATAAAAAAAAACATGGAAAAAAAAATCTGCTGTTGCATCTTTCCTTTTTTGTTTGTTTTTCTCGTGTGTAATCACCCAAAAACTACAAACTAGCTAGCTGATACAGATGTTCCCTGAAGCACGGTTTTCCCTCCAGAAAAATGTTGCCCATAATCATCTGAACTTGCTTCACGCAGGATAAGAAATTCATCATTTTTGCTGCTGAACCCTTCACTCACACCAGCAGTGTTAACATTTAGCCTAATGTCTGCCACGTCACCATTATTTCTCTGGTAGTGACAGACTCTAGTGTGTTATCCATACAAGCTATCTTCAGAACTAATAGTAAACTTGTAGAGGGAAATGAATGTATGAAACTCATCTGTGCACTGCATCTGAGTACTAGAGTCATAATGAGCTGAAAACATTGTATTACTAGTAACAATTTCTGCTAATCCCTGCTTAATCCCTCACTCACAATTTCAATTGTAAAAAATGCTTCACTTTTCATTTGTGTTAAGTTGAATTTCACTCAGCTTTATAGGGTCGCTCGTCCTGCCACTTTGTATCAGTTACTTTGTCTACTATCATGGGGTATTTGCCAACTTTTATTGCAAAATAAATGACTTCCACCATTGACAATGTTCAGTATGTTTTGATTAATAAAGGTTTTTGCTGTTCCTTCAGGTCCAGAGTGACTTCATTCTGGAAAGTGAGCGCGAGTCCTTTATAGATCAGGTGCAAGAGGTTATAGACATGGCAGATGAGAAAAGGGAAGCCGCTAAAGATGGCAATTCTCAGGTATTGAATTCTCAGAACTTTCATTAACACTCAGGGTAACAAATACATGCAAGTTTATTAACATTCAGTGTTTTTATTGTAGGTGATCCATGATGTAAACCAACCTGTGATAAGTCCTAATCTGCCAGGTGAACACTATTTAACAGACCATTTTATGTGAAGTTGATATATTGGACCTGTCTGTTTAATATTGATTTTTATGCACTTCAACAGGTCTGCCACCCAGTGTGGCTGCACAGGTGGTGCACTCAGCGGGGCGGCGTTTCATTGTCAGCCCTGTACCAGAAGCACGACTTCGAGAATCATTTTTTGGCCCTCCCTCTACCACCACATCTTTTGGAGAAGACCTGGCAGGTGAGTCATTTCTCCTGATACAGGGACAAGCAGCTTGCACTGGTGTAGGACATACATTTAATTGAGCTACGTTGTTGTTTTAGTGTCTGATCCTGCCTCAGCTAGCCATACACAGCAGGGGCAAACCATCCTGCCTCCCAACACCAGCCAGCCCTCAGTATTACCCCCTCAACCTGTATACCAGAACCCAGTTGCAGTTACACAGAACACCCCTGCCACTGTGACTGTTGGTTCCACTTCCCCACCTACTTCTGCTCAGATATCCCAGACGGGCAGGACATCCCCTTCCCTTGCCCCATCAGATCAGCCCATCACTCAGCGTCGCACTTCACTTCCCACTCCAATTATTCCCTACCAGCTACCTGAGAGCAGCATCACTGTTCCAACCTCTGTTGGAGAACAGCTTCCTGCTCCTGCCCATACTTCCACCCCCACACCTCTGCCTGCAGTTGCCCCCAGCCAGTGTGGGGAGAGTGAGGGGGAGACGCAGGGAAAATCACCAGGCATCGAGGACATCCTGGCACTGGACAAGAAGCTCCGTTCTCTATTCCATGACCAAGGTTCATCCTCGGGTGGTTCAGCCCAGCCTGAAACATCAGGCGATGTGCCCCCTACCTCCTCACCTCCTAACACAGTCAGTTCTCCACCTCCTGGCCTGGCCTCCACTGCAGGCCATGTGGCACCGGCTAGCTTGTCTTTGAGCTCCAGTGGGCACTTTGCTCCTGGCATGTTTGCCTCTCAAAGTCAAGGAGGTCCTCCTAATCTACAAGTACAAACTAGTCAAATTGATTCTGGTGTACTAAGACTGCAGGTAAGCACTTCTGTTCTTTTCAGGGTTTTTATTGGTGTTCTTGTTTTGGTGCAATCTTTATTTCACTGATTTTTATTTATTTAATTTTTTTCTCTTTAATTTAGACTTCTGTAAGCGGACCTCAAGACAGCCTGCCTACTGTAGAGAACAGGCAGCTAGTAACACCACCAACTAGTGAAGGTTTTAAACTTGGCCGATTTCAGGTATTATGAAACGTTCCTGTCTTTTGGGTAACTGAACTTTTGACACTGTCATATTTGAACAGGCTTTTTAAATAATCTGTGTCCAGGTTTCGGTGGCCACTGATCAAGATGTGGATGGTGCCACTTGCAAGAATATAATGCAGTCATCTTCATCCACAACTTCTTCGTCTTCATCCCCCGCGTCATCAGCTGTCACGAGCCCTGAAAACACTCTTCATAAGTATCAAACCCTGCCAAGCCCTGGGCATGACCTTTCAGAATCCATTTCTCCACCTGCTTCTGCTCCTCCTCCTGCCCCTGCCGCTGCTACCGCTACTACTACAATTGGGTGCTTTCAGTTGACCTCTGATGCTAAAGTGGGTCAGTTCTCAGTTACCTCAGCTGGAAAGGAGGATGCATGCTTAAAAGAAGAGGAAGATGTTGGTGTACCCAGTGTAGCAATAGTCCAGCCTAACTCCCAATGCTTGTTAAGCAGTGATGACTCTGAGCCAGAGGATGAAGCCTTTAAGAAAGAGATCAGACAGCTCAAGGAGAGGTGGGATTTCTTTAAGAAATAAAAAGTGCACCTTGACATTTTCTTGATACTTTTGTTCCCTGACTTTATTTACCATCATTTATTTCCTTCTAACAGGCATATGACTGAGCTCCAGGCCTTGCAGACAAAGCAGAAGAAGGAAATTGAAGATCTGTATGCACGAATGGGCAAAGCATGTCCCTCCATAGCGGCCTCCTCGCCTGTAGCTGTGGCAGGAGGCCGGCGCAGGCTCACCAAAAGCAAGAGCAACAAATCCAGTCGCAGTGGCAGCACCCACAGCAGCCCTCATCAGCAAGGTATCCCACCAAGTTACTTTTCCACAAAGACACTATATAGTCTATATACTCGGTCACAATGGCAAATCCCTGTTTTTGAACATTTCTTTCTTGTGGTTTGCAGGAGATAAACGTAACAAACAGGCTTCAGTTACTCCGTCAACTACAGGAAAGGTTCCAGATCCTCTGGATACACTCGGTCAGGATGTTGCACCAGAAGGTAAAGAAAGGTTTTGCCCTCATTCTTTTTTTTAAGGGATTGTTGAGCCTATAATATTTGTCCATGTTGTTGGGGGTTTTTTTTTTTTTTAACTAAATAATTCTGCATTATTTAGTCCACTTATTACCGTATTTTCCACACTATAAGGCGCACCTAAAAGCCTTATATTTTCTCAAAAATCGGCCATGCGCCTAATAATCCTTATTATAAGGCCGTGCGCCTTATGTGTGGACTGAGTTCCAAAATCTGTAAATATGTTGTGCGACTTTGGTTGGCGTAACAACCGTATGCACCTTATAACGCCTTATGTATTGGTCAAGTACAGAAATAGACCCCGTAATTGAGACTGCACCTTATAATCCTTATAGTGTGGAAAATACGGTAACTTGGTATTAATCACCAGTCTTTAATTTTTATTTTTTGTGTTCTGTGTTTCCTAATGTCTATTATAGGGACCACCATCACAAATAAAACAGAAAATGGGTCAAGCCAAGCTGCTAACCTTCCACGAAAAGGCACATTTACAGATGACCTCCACCAGCTGGTGGACGATTTTGCTCGAGATGCCATGAGCCAAGCACAGGTCAAGAAGAATGGCAAACAAAATTTGCAAAGCCTTGATGTAAGCAGCACTTAACCCTATTTCACCTTTTATTAACTATATATTTACTATTTAATTGTAATCATTATGATTAGTCAATTGAATGTTTCTTTCATAACTGGGAATTATTTTGTGAGCAGACTTTTTCTTCTTTCTAGACACTTCCTCGCAAGTTCTCTGCACCAGGGCAGCTGTGTTCCATGGGTGGTTCTGTATGTGCTCCCTGCTCCAACTCTTCTGCTGGAAGGAAGAGTTCATTGTGCTCGATGGCCCAACAGCCCACCTACCCCTGTGTTCCTTTTGTCCCCCCACAGTGGGTGGGGCCAACAGGAAATTCCGGAGGCTTGTTACAGCCCACAGCCACAAATGCCCACCAGTCAAGTTTCCATGTTGCCACAGGAACTCCCAAAGCAGGAACTAATGGTGGCGAAACCAACATACGGACCACTCAGGCGAGCTGAGATTCGAAGGGACATCACAACGCACATGGATTTAGCTTAATTGTTGACTGTGAACTCTTTTCAATTACTTAAACAAGCATATTTTAGTCCCAAATTAAACTTCATCTCTGTCTAGTAAACCAACTTTACATGAGTTATGGGAAGTATATTACAGCTAAGGGATATCCTCTGAAAATTCTGAATCTTGTCTCTGTTTTAATCTGTGGGAAAATGTAAGTAGACTGTTTACAGTAAACAGCAGCCAGAAAGCCTTTAAATGTATCATTCTGTGACTTGATCAGTGAGTGGAGGGGTACAGTATCTCACAAAAGTGAGTACACCCCTCACATTTTTGTAAATATTTGATATCTTTTCATGTGCCAACACTGAAGACATGACACTTTGCTACAATGTAAAGTAGTGAGTGTACAGCTTGTGTAACAGTGTAAATTTTCTGTCCCCTCAAAATAACTCAACACACAGACATTAATGTCTAAACCACTGACAACAAAAGTGAGGACACCCCTAAGTGAAAATGTCTAAATTGGGCCCAAAGTGTATATATTATGTGTGGCTACCATTATTGGGCATGGAGTTCACCAGAGCTTCACAGGTTGCCACTGGAGTCCTCTTCCACGCCTCTATGACGACGTCACCGAGCTGGTGGATGTTCGAGACCTTGTGCTCCTCCACCTTCCATTTAAGGATGCCCCACAGATGCTCAATAGGGTTTAGGTCTGGAGACATGCTAGTCAATCACCTTCACACTCAGATTCTTTAGCAAGGCAGTGGTGAACTCCATGCCCAAGAGTATTAAGGCAGTGCTGGAAAATAATGGTAGCCACACATAATATATACACTTTTGGCCTAATCTGGACATTTTCACTTGGGGGTGTACTCACTTTTGTTGCCAGCGGTTTAGACATTAATGGCTGTGTTATTTTGAGGTGACAGCAAATTTACACTGTTACACAAGCTGTACACTCACTACTTTACATTGTAGCAAAGTGTCATTTCTTCAATGTTGTCACATGAAGAAAAGATATCATCAAATATTTACATAAATGTGAGGGTTGTACTCAGTTTTCTGAGATACTGTATGTGCAGTTAGGGCTAAAAGACTGGGCCTTACAGGTGGGTGTGTACAGATTGATGTGACAGTTCTAGACAGACGAATCTAAAGCTATGGCCTTAATTACTAAACGCTAGTCTGTTTAAATGGGGATGCATGGATGCCATGCTTTCGTCATTTAAAAAGGATCTTGGTATGCAGCTAAATGGTTAAAATTTTCTTAAGCAGGCTGCAGTTTAGCTTAAATGTCTCCTTATCTACACTGTATAGTAATTAAACAGTGTGATTAGTTTGGACTATAAATGCTGCGCGTACACATCATCTGTACCTAAGCAAGACCGCAATAAACCAGATGAATAAAGTAAGTTGGAGTAAGGAAAAGCTTGGTTTGGTGAAGCAGAGTTTTAGGTTGAAATTATACAACCTTATTATATAGTAATCATGAGTAGTAGGGGACCTGTTTCTTTTGAGATTTTGAAATGTGTTATTATTTTCATTTTTTAAAAATTCTTCAAAATGTTAGGATTTGACCTAAGGACAGAGATGTGCAATATACGAAGGTTAAATAAGCAGGTTGATTGAGCGGTTGATGAACCTTACACATTTTTCCTTTTTCCATTATAAGTATTTGCATTGTGATTTTTGTATTTGTGACTGCATTTGATTATACATCGTGTAGGCCTGTTTTCTCAACTTTTACTGTAACTCGGATGTATCGGGCATGTGGGTTGTAGGCGTTCTGCAGCGGCTAGAGCCCATGGCTTTCTGCAAACTCCTAGGCTGCATG